>JARFXV010001145.1:0-77500 GCA_031761425.1 Cosmopolites sordidus
GGCTCTTTTATTAATCGCTCAACCATAAAATCTAGCTGGTCATTCTATTTTGGCAGAATTGCCGTTTTTATTTCGTTTGTATATTAGATTACCCATGATTTGTTTGTCACTACGAAGTTGACAATAGGGAAAAACAGAAAAAAACTCTGAATTATATTTTAGTACAAGCTTCGTGAAAGCTATTGAGTTTATAAATAACGGATCGTTTCACCTTAAAGGAAAATTTTAAAGAACAACAAAACTAATAACAAAAATACAAGAAAAAGTTTGATCAAAGATCGAAGATATATATTGAAATAAGTTTCCTTTAGAGTAACACTTACAGCGAGTAAATGAGTATGTGAATAGACGTTTAGATCTTTTTCCGTAGTGGATTTAGTATTACACTTAAAACGATTTTTCGAGAATGTCCTTGAAAGGAGTCCCTTACCCTTTTTTAGGGTTTTAGGGTTTATAGGGTTTAGGGTTAGGGTTTAGGGTTTAGGGTAGAGGAGTTTTAGGGTTTTAAGTTTTTAACCCATTTATAGGGTTACCCCTAATCGATTAGGTTTACAGTGGATTTGGTGCCGAAAATACTAAAAGTGTTTTTGAATATATTCATTATGCTAGTTCTAATGGTACATATATTTTTTGAAATGTGCGTGAGGTTTTCGAGATATGATAAGTGTCGAAAAAATACAGTTATTTCATATTGTTTTCTTTTAATATATCATTAAATATGCAGATAAGCTTCATTTTCGTGATATCTTCAGTCGAGTGCCTTCCCGGCACTCATGCATGATAGTCCAGCTGTAATCAGCCATCATATGTTTCCATCGACCCTGGACCTTTCTTCTATACTGAAATTTTCCAGTATGTTTCGCACTAATTCGTGATAATTTGCGGACTTATAATTCCCTAGGAAACTTTGACAAGAGAAAAGCAGGCTAATGATTTTATATCATTCTTTAAAATCCTGTTCATTAAAATCCAATTTTTATCCAATGCTTTAACAAACTGTTTTATTAGTCCCAATTTTATGTGTAATAGAGACAAAATTATTTTACCTCTAATAACTAACGCTGTATTTATGATATTTTGTTTCCCAACAGTCATGTCTTTTCTTTCAGGCCAGTTTGTTTTAATCCAATGCTTGTTTTTAGCTTTGCTATCCCACAAATAGAGAAAACATGGAAATTTCCGGTAGCCACTTTGTTGACCCAATAAAAAGTTATATATATATAATCATGGTACTTGAGTTTTGCCAAAACACGAAATGCGGTTTTATACCGTTCTTTTAATTTAGTAGAATGAGCATTGAAAACCGTATCATTTCATTTCAAACTCCGCTTGAAGTTGTCTATAAAAGTCTCCATTTAGTTGGCTGGTAGTTTAAAAAACATCAATTTTTGATTAAAGACCACCGACATAATTACAAAAAACATCATTTTCTGATCAAAAAAAAAAAGAAAACTCAAAGAGATTTACCACTAAATACCGAATCACTTTCTCGACGCACGTTTCGCTAACCATGTTAGTAGCATCATTAAGAGATAATTTAATTTTTCTAGGTAGTTAGTTGGCAATTTGGGTTCTCATATAAATAGAACAAAATGTATTTTTAGAATTAGATTGAATCATCTCCTGATGATGCTAACATGGTTAGCAAAACGTGCGTCGAGAACTTTAATAAAAGTCATTTGGAGTTTAGTGGTAAATCTCTTTAAGTTTAGTGTTTCATACCGAAGGTTCCAATAGAAAAATTGAGTCAATGGAATGGTGACTCACATCGTTGTCAACCAGAGTGAGAGCCAAACTGACAATTTCAGCATGAACTATCATGACAACTGTCTTTTGGAACAGAAAAGGAATTTTGTTAGTGGATTTTATTCCAAGAGTGAGATTAAATCATCTCCTGATGATGCTAATATGGTTAGCGAAACGTACGTCGAGAACTTAAAAAAAATGATTCGGTGTTTAGTGGTAAATCTCTTAGAAATCCAATAGAAAAATGGAAAAAAAGGAAGCAGTTTCTTTTTTCGAGAACGATAACGTGCAGTTTTAGTAACTGGAGAAAGTAAATTCCTCTCTTTGAGTCTGGATGCCAACAATTCTGATCTTTCTTTTGAAAGGTGGAGGTCTCTAATAAGGTCACTTAAAACGTCTTGATCAAAAAGTAAGGTTTTTGACGACGTTGCTTCAAAATTTTCGCGTTCTTCGCTAGTACAAGTTTGCCTATCTTCGGATGTACTACATTCTGTATCTGAAATATTAGACAGGCCACGAAAAATTGAAATAGGGGCGTCTACCAGATCGGGATAGGTAATTTTTTTTCGGTTAATACCTTGACTAAGCAAAAAAAAGTTATTGTAGTGTTTTTTAGTTCCCTCCAAATCATAGACACACCAAACTACAATTAACTTCTTTTACTATTTGTCCATTGCCTTAAATGTTCACTACACATTGTATAAACATTGTTTGGAATCCATGCAACATCTTTGATTTTTAAGTTAAAGTAAACGAAATACACATTTTGCACAAATTCAGATATAGGTTTTCGAAACTTTTTCATAGAATACTCGCCACAAACTTAACAATGAGTGTTCGGGTTGTTTAAACACGACCGCTTTGACTATGATATTTTTTGGGTTTTATTTACTAACTTTTAATTAAAAAACAACAGAAATAAACAAGATAAATGGCTACTGAAAAGAAAATATTATCAATGTGAGTAAATTAAAAACTGTACGTACTTGATAATTTAATGTTACTGAAGGTGTTGCTAGATACTATACTTTAAGTTCTCAGCAGCACCAATTTTTTTTTATTTCGTAGACCTGTGTCTTTGAATATAAAACTAACAGGAAGGAGCCTGGCTTATCTTAATGCACGAATAAATGGAGACGGAAGCGGTCATATTAAAACACCACAGATGACTCATTGTTTTGCAATTTTGGTAGTTGGTGTCAACAATTTAGAGGTTTATTAGTAGATTTGTGCAATTTTAGTGTGTTTTAATCAATAATAAGTGCCGAATAAGTGTACTGGAATACTCTTTTTGTGTTCTAGTGTAAATATATATTAATACTTATTATATTGACAATAAAAGCAATAATATCGGAAAAAAAGTAAACACATAAAATATGGTTAGTTGTGCGTTTTGTGGTTGTTCCCTGACACGAAAAAATCAAAATTCAGCAGTAACATGATATAGATAAGTGCTTTTAAGTGAAAATTTGTCAATTATTTGCAAATAAAAACGTATTTTATTTTAAGGTTATGAAGTAAACATACTGCCTGGTATGCATAGGCGTAGTCAAATTGATTTAGGTAAAATAATATAATTATAATGTTATTCAATATAGTGATTATTTTTTTTAGAACTTAATTTTTTAACGTATGTTCTAAAATGTTTAGTTTTCTGAGATACTGGGCCTTAAATATTTAGATAATTTTTTAGTTTTCGTTTTATATATAAAGGGTATTCCATTAAGAGGTTTCGAATGTTGGTAACGAATAAAAGAAACGTTTCATAACATACCTGAAAGTTATTTATGGCAGTGCGAAGCTGGATAGTGTACAATTATATGTGGAATACATCTGTCAAATGACCGCCACGACTTCTCTGGCACCTCACAATTGTTTTGTTGACATTCTCGATTACTTAATTTCTTCTTTCAACTGTTGAACGGTTTGCGGATTATTTTCGTAAGCTTTGCTCTTCACATAGCCCCACAAAAAATAGTCTAGCGGCCTCAAGTCGCATGACCTTGGTGGCCAATTTACGTCCCCATTCCGGGAGATCAGCCACCCTCCAAACTGTGTACGCAATAAAGTCAATGTTTTACGTGATGTATGACATGTCGCACCATCTTGTTGGCACCACATATTCTCTAAACCCATGTCCATTATTTGATCCCATAAAAAAACATCAATCATCGTTCGGTATCGTTCTCCGTTTACTGTAACAGCTCGTTCATCTTCATCTTCAAAAAAATACGGTCCAATGATACCGTCAGCCCAAAAACCGCATCAAAGTGTGACACGTTGAGCATGCATCGGGATTTCGTGGATTTCTCTAGGATTTTCATTGCCCCGGATGCGACAATTTTGTTTATTTACGTAACCGTTTAAGTGGAAATGAGCCTCGTCACTGAAAATGATTTTATCGCAAAAATTATTGTCATTTGCCTTCATCTGTAGGATCCAATTGGCAAATGCACGGCGTTGCCCATGGTCGGCTGGCTTTAGCTTCTGTGTTAGCTGAATTTTGTAAGGATGTAGACTTAAGCCTTTTTTCAAAATTCGCCACGTTGAAGTTCTGCTGATACCCAAATGTGGCGCGCGCCTGTTAACAGACATTTGTGGATTTTCAGTAACACTTTCACGAACCGCCTGAATATTTTCAACCGAACGAGCAGGACGTTCCCGGACTTTTGTTTCGATATCTTTCACAGATCCGGTAGTTTCGAATCTACGCACATTTTGCGAATGGTTACTTCTGACGGAAGATTGCATACACCAAAGTATTCACGAATTCGCCGAAATGTGGCTCTCACAGAACACCCATTTTGAAAATACGTTTTAACAATGTAAACACGTTGTTCTACTGTGTAGCGTTCCATTGCTGAAATTGTACTGAATTCCACAATGAAACCGAATAACATAAACAAGGTTTGAGATAAGAAGACTAGCAAAACAAAACATTCGAAACCTGACATTGACATTGACAGATGTTGTATCCCACGTATAATTGTACACAGTCCAGCTTCGCACTGCCATAAATAACTTTCAGGTATGTTATGAAACGTTTCTTATAAAGTATAACTAATTATTCAGACCTTTTTTATAATTCTCCTCAGAAATTATTATACTAATAAAGGTAAATGTTACTTCTATTGTGATTTGGATTTCATGTTATTAAACCAGTTCATCTTTTAAAAAAAATTCCCAAATGAGTGGAAGTCCCACCCATCCCTTACATTGGAGGGCACATGTTTCGTCTGTTGGTGGTTAGACTCATCAGGGTACCAACATATGCTCTCTCGCCAAGAATAGGGAGTCCCTCTCCACAATCAAACAACCCATATTTTCGCCGACCTCTCGCCGGATGGCTTATAAATGGAGTTTTTTGACTTCTTTGTTGTCTCGTTGGACGCAGTCCAAAGAAGTCAAAAAAATCCATATATATATATATATATATATATATATATATATATATATATATATATATATATATATATATATATATATATATACCTAATTTAAATATGAACATTAACTCGGTGTAAGATGCAACTGATTACCTAACCAATTTTTGAAAATAATATGATTTTTTGACAGAAGATTCAAATTTCTTAATAATGTTTTGTCGTATGGCCTCATAAAAGACACTTTACTCTTTGAAAACTTTTATAGACTTTTTTAATTAATTTGTTAATGTTTACAATAACGACAATTATACAATAATTTATTGTTTTAAATAACTTTAAACTTTTATCAGTTTCTTGTTTTTATTCATACTGTCCTACGCCACTGCCAAACCGGAAACAGTGGTTGGCCATATGCAATTACCATTGTGGTTCCACTTACAGGATCATATGCTTCTTCCTGTAGTTTTATATTCAAAGACTTGTGTTATCATTAAATAGCTCTTACATTAACCAAGGAAGTTTCTATTTAGAATATCTATATTTATTAAAGTGGCATGTAAATATTACAAAACTGTTTTGTAAAAAGTGGCATTTATACAAAACCAACATGCATGTCAGTCTTGAAAATAATCTCCATCACTTTCGATACATTTCTGCTGTTTCTCGGGCAGCTGGCGAATCCCTGCTCTGCTGATTGTGGTTTTGATTCCATAAATTCCGCAATAAAATTTTGGACATCCTCGATTGTGCGAAAGTGCTTATCAACAAGATGGTGTTACCATATACTTTTCTTTGCAGTGTATGGTTGTTTTTATTCGATTTCATCACTTAAAGACATCAATTGTTCTTGATAACGCTCAGAAGTTACAGTGTTCCCGTGTTTTAGCAACTCAAGGTATAGCACTCCTTCCATATCCCACCAAACACATATTAATACTTTTTTCGCGTGAATATTCGGCTTTACCGTTCACATTGATGGTTCCCCGGGGTAAGCCCATGCTTTTTTCTTTTTAGGGTATCCTATAGAACCCACTTCTTATCACCATGATATCATGATTTTAAACAGAAAACCCTTCTGTTTAAATCTCGATAGCAGGCAAACTGCGGTGTCATAGCGTCTCGTTCTATTTTCTGGGCTAAGCATCGATCAGAGCTCTGAATTTTTCTCAGTTTCTGCAACCAATAGGAAATCGCTTGTTAAATGATACCCAATTGTTTAGCAAGCTCCTTTTGTGTTTGACAAGGATTTTCTTGCAACAGCTGATTCAATTGCTCGACTTCAACTATTTCTTGGGGCTCTCGAACGATGTTAATCGGAAAGGTCGAAATTACCCGTCCGAAACTTTCGGTACCATCTTTTGCACGTACTCTCAGACACCGCATTTTCCCCCAAAGCAGAGCAAATCATTTCTTTTGCCTCGAGAACACTTTTTTTAGTTGAAAAGCGGACAGAATACAGTACCGAAGTGGCTGCCGGACGACATCGTGCTCACTTGTGACATTTGTGAGGTTATGTTTTGTAGCAAAATTTTCATATGCGGTTTTTTTTGTTAATGGTTGGTACTACGAATTTCCAAAGCAACGGGAAAAAAAATTAAACATAAAATAAAGTTATTGTTGATTAATTTGTAGAGGTCAGAACTTATTTTTACACCTAGTAAAAGTTTATTAAAAGATATTCCAGCTGTTCAGAAGTAAAGGCACGAGGGCCTTTCAGAACTTTATAGACCTAATAAAGAAAACATAATGTAATTTGTGCAATTCTGCAAATTATTTCATCATTTGTAGTTAATGTTTATCCATCGTGTCATTTCTTCGGGTTTGGGAAAATGATATAAATCTGGCGAATATGCGGCATGTGGAAGCTCTTCGAAGCACATGCCTTACAGTTTTGCAGCAACAATCCGATATTTGAGTGCAGACACATTGCCGTAGTGAAATAGCAGTTTCCTTTTAGCCATATGTGAAAGTTTAGGCTGAAATATTCTCTTCAATTGGTTTTATAGTGAAATGTAATCCTCTTCGGTGATTTTATTAGGCAGCCTATAAACATCACACTGTAAGAATTCCAGAATAAAACCGTTTTCGTTTTCTTTGGCGTACTTTTATCTGTTTCTACCCACTGTTTGGCAGAAGCGCTGCTTCATCTCGGGTTCTTTACCTAAACACTTTTGAAAAGTGTTCAATCCAATGCGTTTTTGATTTACTGTTAAAAAACGTGGAATCCATCGAGCAGAAAACTTTTTCATACTCATAAAACGTGGATAAGGTCTCGACATGTTTTTCAATGTCAGTAAGCTAGCGTATCTTCAGTCGGCGGGCGGAATATTTGACTTTTCTTGTAGATGGAACTTTTTCGTTTTCTTTGACGTACTTTTAGCTATTTCTATCCACTGTTTGGCAGAAGCACTGTTTGGGCCACTGTTTCATCTGGTGCTCTTCATCTAAACACTCGAATGCGAGATTGGTTTACTGTTAATAAATGCGGAATCTATCGAGCTGAAAACTTTTTTATACTAAAAAAACATCGTTTACACTGTAGTGGATGTTTTTCAATAAACTCAAGGAGATTTACCACTAAACATCGAATCAAGTTTTTTAAAAGTTTTGGACGCACATTTCGCTAACCATAAAGGCATCATCAGGAGATAATTTAATCTAATTCTAAAACTAAACTAAGTTCTATTTATATGAGAACCCTAATTGCTAACCTACTACCTATCTAATGAAGCGTGTAGAAAAATAGGATAAAAGAAAAAAGCAAAAAAATGGAAAAAGGAACAAAAGATAGAAAAAATGAACCTTGAAGTTTACCGACCCTTATATTAATAATTGAAAAAGTTGACTGAACGGAATAGGTCCTTTATCTCGGTTCATGATTTTATTCCATTTTTGTATTTGAATGCTTTCATATGTATCCAAAGCCCTATTGATATTTACACTTTTAACCAGTCAACCAGAAATTAACTTTTAAATTAACTAATGTAGAACATGAATGTTTTGTGCACTTTTCAAAGGAATATGTTCACAAAAGTAGTAAATTTATGAAAAAAATGTCATCTTTAAATAAAAAAACCCAAAATTGAACAGCCGAAAGAACATATTCCCAAAAATAGCATCAACATAGTAGACAATCTTTCAACACAGACGTTCGAATTCGACAATCCAGAACTAGATCTCTTAAATATAGGCCTCAGTTTTGCATTGCCGGCATTCCGTAGTGCTTTGGAAGATATGGTAGCCGGTATTGAAACTGGTATTAAACACTTACCGGAGTCTTCTAAAGCGTTTGTCAGAGTCATGTAAAGGCAAAATTGTAAAAAATATTTCAAATAAAAGTTAAAATATGCTAAAAAAAAAAATAAAATATTTCTAAGATTGTCAAGCGTCTGCGAGAGGATTGGTTTTATTTAAAAGCTGATAAGGGAAATAAAAGTAAAGTTTTGGGGTTAGAGGCGCATCAGCAACTGAGAAGGCTATTTAGCGACTGAACCTACAGCTTAACGTGGGTTCCGAACCACGGTCATCAGCTACCGAAAACCCCGGTCAGCACCCGCCTCAGGCTATCAATCCTTGGTTTTGTGCTTAACCGAACGTATCTCGAGAAGCCTACCGACTGGCGAGTGACCAACGTAGAAAACCTCTCAGAAGACATCCGGCCTTACCCAGCCTCGAACTGGCGTGACTGAGGGGTGATTCCTTGTCAGATTTTACTCTCTTACCTAGAAACATTCACAAGAATTTTAGGAAAAATTTTTTGCCTAGTACGGGATTCGAACCCGCTCCACATTAACTGCCGTAAGGTAAGGCTGACGCCTTAGACACCACAGCTAATGTGGCTCCCTAAGGGAAATAAGGTGGTAGTAATTAACAAATCTGATTACTTTGAACGCGTTGAAAAATTTATTTAAGACGGTCCATATAAACGATTATCAAGGAATCCATTGTTAAAAATGGCCAACGAAGTCAGAGTTACATAATCTTGTAATGGCCTTATTCTTCTCTAAAAAACAAACTTCATATTTCTAATCCAAAAGTACCAAGATTGCATGCTCTATCAAACATTCATAAACCAGGAAAATCAATGGGACCAATTCTATCAGCCATTGATTCTCCAACATACAACTTGGCAAAATGGTTACCAACTGCCTTCCTGTTCTGTGATAAACTCAATAAAATTTATAAAAAAAGTCAAAAACTCACATCAACAGGAAGGTGAGGTTTTGGTTTCTTATTTATGTTTCTTATTTATATATTTCTATTCAAAACATGAAAACTTAGATGATTTTATTAAGAATTTAAATAGTAAATCCCAAAACACAGTATTCACGCATGAACTCGAAAACAACGATAGTTTACCATTTCTGGATGTTTTAGTCAGTAGAAATAATAAAAATAGGTTAGATTTTGATATTCTTAGAAAAAACACCAACACTTGGAGATACATTCCTCAGGATTCGAATCATAGCTTCCAAAATAAGATGGCTAGTCAAAATTTTATTGTAAATAGATTAATCAATTTTCCTTTAAACATAGATAATTATAATAAAGAATTAAAAACAATTAGGGGGTATTCAAAGTGAACGGTTATAATAAGAAGATTGTAGATAAATTAATTAGAAAACATAAATTTAGAAAATTATTGAAAGAATCTTCGACTTTTCTTTAATGTAATATCTTTTGATGCCCAATTAACAAGAAGGCTAGACAAAATTTTGAAAAAAGTGGATATTAAGGTTGTGTACAAATCATATAATAAATTAAGAAAAGTCCTGGGTAATCCAAAGGATAAAGTAGATCAACATGGAAAGGCGGGGATTTACGAAATTAGCTGTCAAGATTGTAATGGAAAGTATATTGGGCAAACAAAAAGATCCATATTAACGAGATATATAGAACACATTGTCCATATTAGATAAGGGAGAAATGAAAAATTTTGTGTTGCCCAGTATGCAATCGAACATGACAACAATATAGACATTAGTAATTTAAGACTAGTTAAAAGTATAAATAACAATAGGGCTTTGGATGTATATAAACTTTTTGAAATATTAATATAAGGGTCAGTAAATTTCACGGTTCATTTTTCTTTCTTTTGTTTAGTTTTTCCCTTTTTGTCTTTTATCCTTTTTTTACACGTTTTTTTAGGTAGGTAGTACGCTTCGTAGGTAGTAGGTTAGCAATTAGGGTTCTCATATAAATAGAACGTAGTTTAGGTTTAGAATCAGATTAAATCATCTTCTGATGATACTAACATGGTTAGCGAAACGTGCGTCTTTAAAAAAAGTGATTCGGTGTTCAGTGGTAACTCTCATTGAGTTTAGTGGTTCACACTGAAGGTTGCAATTGAAAAATTCATGTTTTTCAATGTTAGTAAGCTAGCGTACTTTCAGTCGACGATCAGTTAAAATGAAATTGTGGATTTTTATGATAATTTTATTGGTCGTACCAGTTTTTGGCCTTTTTAAGCATTCATCATCATCTTCAGTGGGTGTACGACTACGTTTAAATTAAATAGCCCACTTTTTCACCTTCGAAAACGAAAGGGAAAAATTCTTTAAAATAGAATCGAATATCTGCCCGCCATACTTAAACCCCACCAAACTTAGGACATTTTTGAACTGATTGCAAAGGAAAAATTAGAAACCTGTGCAGTATGTATCAATTAGTGTACCAAACTCTCAGTGTATTAATTTAACAATTAAAATATAATAGTTTCGATCGATTGCGCCGTTGGGTCTTGGTAAAACATAGTAACATTGATAATAATTAAAACACTTGGTATATTCGAGATATTCTCTGACATGTTTCGACCACGCGACCATTCTCAAAGAGAGTATAAACTAAATGTATAAACGAAACTAACGCTTTAAAGTGCTGTCTAATGGGGGTCGGTTTTTTTTGCCTCATTAAATGTATGACACTTTCAATAATTGGGGTATTTTCGAAGTCTAGCTGGCTGTTTATTAGGTTTTTACCATTGTATATGGCTTTTTTAATTTCGGAAATTTCCAAGTAATTTAACAGCCGCTTTTATTGCAATTATGTATTCATTTGGCATTCTTGGTGTTAAAAAAGTATTCTGATTTATACAATGTTCGGAAAAGCCCGTCTTTCTTTGATTATGTATGTTCTTTTAGTCTATTATTGAGAGATCTGCCAGTTTGGCCTATATACACAGCGTCACACATATTACATTTTGTTTCGTATATTCCAGATATGTCACAAAAGTAGCGCCAGGCCGAAACATGTCAGATAATATCTTGGATATATTGTGAAACAAATATCAAGTGTTTTAATTATTATCATAATTAAAATACATATATTTTTTGTTCAAAACACTCCTCTCAGTGAGCAGGAGGTCGTATTTCCTCTAATCCGGCGCTTCGAAAGTCGGTTTGTAATTAGATTACTAACCCTCACTACTACTACTACTTGTCCTGGAGGTTAAGTTGACCCGAAGGCCCTGACTTGTATTCGCTGATTTTTTCGAACGTCACGACAATGTCGCTTGTTCGAAGGGTTTTAGCTGCCGTCCTTTAGGCATGGAGGTGATGACCGAAGAGGATGGTCATACTGGGGCAACGGCCGGCAATGAAGCTGCCGTGGCTCTGATTAGCGGATTGTCCGAAAGGGACGCCGTCGCTAGGAATTTGTCCAGAAGTCTGGACAGGAATGTCTGAAGCTCTGGTGTGTCAGTTTCCCGATGGATTTGCGCATTCCTTACAAACCATGGGGCACCTACTAATGTGCGAAGAACACGTGACTGGAACGATTGCAGAATTGCAATCGACGTTGGGGGGAGGTACGAGAACCAGGCCTGAGATCCGTAGGTGAGGACGGATCGGACCATGATTTTATACAGGGTTATTCGGATGTTCAGCGAGAGCTTACTTTTGCCGTTCATTAGGGGGTAAAGCAGACGAGCCATGGCTCTTGCTTTCCCGGTTACCTTCTTTAGGTGCGGCACCCACGTGAGGGCCTTGTCGAACTCAAGGCCCAGGTAGTGTGCCGATCTGGCCCATTTGATGGGGACTCCGTAGATGCGGATATTCTGTCTGATTATCGGCTGTCTTCTTGTGAAGAGGACAGCCTGGGTTTTGCTGCGATTTATTGCTAACCTCCAGTAGGCTAGCCATTTTAGGGCTTTTAACATCTGCCTTTGGAGCCTGGATGTGATCAGCCAGGTCCCGGGGGCTGACGTATAAAAAGCGGTATCGTCAGCATAGAATGCAGTCTTTACATGCGGAATTTTAGGAAAGTCCGCCATGTAGACGTTGAAGATTACTGGGGCAAGAGGGGATCCTTGCGGTACTCCCGCTTCGATTCGCTGGACTGAAGACAAAGTACCATCGACGAGCACTTGGAAAGTGCGTCCAGTCGGGAACGATGCCAATAGCTTGACTAGGTCTGTTGGTATACCCAGCCTGAGCATCTTGACTATGAGTCCGAGATGCCAGACTCTGTCGAAGGCTTGCGAGAGGTCTAAGAAGACGGCTCCCGTATGGCGCCTGCCACCGAAACCCTGCCTGATTTCCGTCGCGAGCCGTGCCGCCTGGTGGACGGCCGCATGCCCCCTTCGGAAACCGAGCTGTTCGTCCGGCAGTATGTTCTTGTCGGCAAGAACGAAGTTGAGAGCGTGTAAAATCGCCCTCTCGACGATCTTGCCGAGTGCGCTAAGCAAGCTAATGGGTCTATAGCTACTTGGCTCTCTTGGGCTTTTTCCTTTTTTCAGGATTACTATGATTTGGGCATGTTTCCATATAGCTGGAAAGTGCTGAAGTCTGAAAGAAGCGTTGACAATATTTGCCAACTGGGCTATTTGCTTGTTTGGTAGCCGTTTCAGCTGCATCGGAGAGATACGGTCGCGACCAGGAACTTTTCTAGATTTCAAACCTCGGATAATATTGTGTATTATCTTCGGCGAGACTATTTGGCTGATCAAGTAGCCAGAATTAGGAGTTCCTTGGTAAGATAGAATTTCTTTCCTAAACTGTTCAACTTTAGTCCTCTTTTCGGCTGAAGGCCGAAGAGAGGTCATCTGCTTTTGGTAGGTCACGGCGAAGAGCTCCACTTTTTCCGCCCCCGTGACGGCGTGAGTATCACCCGTCCTCAGGGGAGGAATCGGCGCTCTCGCCTTACCCACCAAGTGATTGGCCGTTTTCCAAATCGATCGATCGGCCCTGTCGATTGACGCTAGAAAATCGTCCCATCTGTCAATCCTGAACTCTCTGAGAGCCTGTAAGGACTCCCTTTTGGCTTCGTTTGCACGTTGCCCGAGCTCAGGGTCGCCAGTCAGTCGATAGCGTCTGTATAGTCTGTTTTTCAGACGGATCTTCTCTTTTACCTCGGACGGAATGTCTAAGGTGGTCCGAGAAGGGTCCGTCTTGAAGCTAGTAGCCACTTTCGTGGCTTCTATTATATCTTTGGTTAGTTTCTCGACCGCATCCTCTAGCTGCTGAACGTTATCAATGCGCGGGTTGGGCCCGCTGTTTTGCAAATGCTCTTGGAATTTGCTCCAACTGATGTTAGATACCTTTCGCGGTGGGAAGGTGTCCACCTTGGTACCTATGGTTAGAATGACTGGGTAATGATCCGACGTAAGCTCGTGAACAACCTGGACGGTGCAATGATTCGTTAGATTTCTCACGATGAAGAAATCTAGGAAGCTGTCGAGATGGGATGGTTCGTCCGGGACAAGCAGGTTCAGCCCGTATCTATCCGCCATAGATAACAGGTCAGCACCCCTCTTGTTTATCCATCTCGAACCCCACACTTGGTTATGAGCGTTATAGTCCCCTCCAATGATGACTGGAGTGTTGTTAGTCAGGAGCCTGCTCACTTCACCTGAATCGAAGTTGTTGCAGGTTCTCTGATACCATGAAGATAGGTTTACGGGACTACCTTCTAGAGCCACTTGCACCGACATCACCTCTGAGGAAGTAAAGCCCGTCGGAGGCAAAAGGTTGTGTCTGATTCCTCTCTTGACGAGAATCATCAGGCCACCCTTCGCTCCGCCGAGACGATCCTCCCTGTAGCAGCAAAAGTTCCTCACGCCGAACCGTTGGCTCGGCTTGAGGAAAGTTTCCTGAATCAGGGCTACGTCGATGCCGTGGTCTTCCAGAAACGCCGTTAATTCCAACTTTTTCCCGTTCAGGGAGTTGGAATTCCATGTCACGACGCGCAATGAATCTTTATTGTTCATTGGCGGTTTGGTACATGGCTAAAGCTGCGTTCAGTTGCTGCTGTACCATGGCAGCCATCTGACGCATCATGTTCTCCATCATTGCGGAGAAGTCCGGCAATTGGATTTTTGGAAGAGTGGCCTGTGTCGGGGCGACCGTCGCCTCGACCGGGGTTTTCCTGTTGGTTTGGGTCCCCCAGACGAATGTAGGGGGTGGAATCTTCGGAGTTTTGACCGGAGCGGTTTCCTGTGCTTTCTTGCCCTCCAACCTGTTCGGGGGTTTCCTGGGGCAAGTTTTCGCGTTTGCTGGGTGAGGACCACCGCAATTAACGCATTTAGCCGGAGTGTTCCTCGGCTTTTTGCAATCTTTTGAGGCGTGATTCATCGAACACCTCATGCATTTTGGCGGGGCGTGGCACTTCTTGGCCGTGTGCCCATAGACCTGGCAGTTGAAGCACTGCGAGGTCTCACCGTTGGATCGCACATTCTCGACTTTGATTTTCTGGTGCACCAGAAACTTTACGTTATATATCCCCTTTTGTGACTTGGGGAGGATGACGTGTACCATTGCTAGTGGTCCCTTCTTATTTCTCCATCTCTGGACTTTGGATGGGGTGAACCCTAGTTCGACGAGCTCTTCTCTGACCTCGTCCTCCGTGACCGTTTCCACGATGTTGCGGAGCAGGACATGGAGCTGCTTTTCGTCTCTTGTGCAGAACGTGTGATAGGGAATTTTTTCCCCATCCAAGAACGCCGTCAATTTCCTGTAATCGGTTGACGTTCTAGGCTGAATCTTGACCCCTTCCGAGCGATTCAGCGCCTTGTCAGTGCCGATTTTCTCTTTTAGTATGAAGGTCATCACCTTCATGTACTGCGCTTTGCTGCGTAGTATCACCGGCGGGACTTTTTCGGTCTTCGCTACCGGTATTTTCTTTGCGGTGGCCTCTTTGGCTACCGGGGTTGGTGTTGTGCTGGGGCCCGCCTCTCCGACGGGTCTTTTCTTCGGTGCCTGTTCTGGCTGCCTCTCTTCCTCAGAGGACGGCCTATTCCGTTTGGTACATCGCCTTTTTCTGCCAGTGCTGACCTCGAAATCAGAGTCTGAAGAGTCTCCACCGATGGAGACAACTTCACCTTCACTTTCTTCCTGTTCCATTCTGGATACCACAGGAATTTTATTCATCGATTTGACGCCTTTTGGCGATTTCAATGGAGGGAAATCGGCATCGCTCAATTTCCCATCGCCAGTGATTGTTTTCTTTACATCCTGCTGTTTGATGCAGGCCGTCTCTTTATCTTCTTTAGGCGCCAACCCGTTGGTGCGGCCAGTCTCCTTTTTTAATATTTTTGCCGACCCTTTGGTGCTGGCGGTCTCTTTTCGAGGAGAATTTTCCGTCCCGTTGGTGCGGGCGGTCTCTGTCCTTTCCAGGTTATCGACTTTCGCATTTAGCGAAGCCACCTGGTCCTTCAGTTGCTTGATGAGCTCCTTTAGCTCAAATATCGTCTCGTTTAACCCGTGATTGTCACTGCGGGCCTGCGCTAGCTCAGCCTGAAGGGCCGTGATGACGTCATCGGGCCCGTTGCACGGGCCCGGTAACACGAATGCCATTTATGCCAAACAATAATCACAATAAAATATAAAAAAGCAATGCAAATAGACAAAAGCAGCGCATAAGGCGCTGTATTGAAAATTTAAATGCCTTAAGATATTATTTATGCTTGTTTTATGCCCAAAGACTATCCTATCACTTACCGGCCAGGATCGTCGAGGAAAACCTGTCGAAAATATATCCAACACTCTCCACTTCACTCGTATCGCACTGAAGCGATATAATCCGCACTAAAAACTTTGGAAAATAGATCGTTTCTAAAGAAACAACCTAATTCCAGAATATTCTTTATTCGATGCCACGTGTAGCTGCACTTGGATAGTATCAGAACACATTAGCCAATGGGAGCGCAGGAAATACGTCCTCACTGTATGAATGCTTCTGATTGAATGATTACTAACCCTCCTAGGAAAGATATTTTAATCAGGATAGTCCCCTCAGCCACACCAGTTCGATTGGATGGGAAAGCTGGATGCATTCGGGGAAGTCTTCTGGGTTGGTTACTCGCCACTTGGTAGGCTTTCGATAAAAAAGTGAAGGATAACTATAAATCTAGGGTTGATAGCAATTGCGGGTTGCTAATCAGGCTTAATCAATAGTTGATGATTCAGCGCTTATGTTAAGCTGTAAGTTTATCCCGAAATAATACCATGAGTGTTGAAGAGGCTTTTCTGTAGCACTAACATTTATTGAATCCTGTACATAATATTTACTGAAAAAATATATTAATAAAGTTGTTGTTTCCAAAAAAAGTTTCCTGTTCGATTAATTTATAAATAGATGATATGCGCCAATCCTGAACATTTTGGAATGAATCAATTTTATATTAGTCATTACATTAAAATTTCATTGAATATAAACACTATTATTTTCACTAAGCGGACCATTTAAACGTGAATGAATGACTAATATGCAAAACAAATAAACGCAGAAGTGTATTATCTAAATAAGCATGTAGTTTTGGCTCGTAATCAATTTGAGGTAAGTGTCGACGTGAATAAACAAAATGGAGATAATACGGTTTATTGATCTTTGACTTCTGCATGAAGAAATAGACACTATTGTTTAGGTTTATATTTTTTTCTTGACTGTCTTGTCATTTGTCTTGTTTCTTTTTTTTTAATTTTGTGTACATTAATTTTGTGTTTTAATTAATCTATATATATATATATATATATATATATATATATATATATATATATATATATATATATATATATATATATATATATATATGTAGCCATTCGTTCGAAGTTTTCGTGGTTAGATAAAACTTCTGAATTTTTGGACTTCGGCGTTATTTAGGATTCTGTTTCATTTTAAAATATTTTCAAGGTCATAACACTTCCGGTTTTCCCTGAAGTCGCAAGTAACTTCTTTATTTTAAATAGAACACGGGTATATTATTTCATTCTTGGATTTTTGAGAAAATTTCATGATGAGTTTCACTAGGTTTCCCTATACTTATTTTGAACTGTTTCTTAAATATCTTGATTCTTTTGCAAATTTTGAAAAATTTAACATTATTTTCAACATTGCGCCGTTTACCCATTTTTGACTGGTGCTAAGAGCTTCTGGGGTACCCGAAAGCACAAGAGTGATATTTTCGAAATCTTGACAATTAATTTATCGCATACAATGTGTCGAAAATTTGATGACCAATTACATTATTTTCAAAGTGGAAAAAGTTTGTTCTTCCAAAAATGTGACAGTCTGTATATCATTGGATGGTTGGAAGCAGAATTTGGTTCTGCATCAATTCGCTATAACTTTCCCTATACCTATTTCCAACGGTTTTCTGGTTAATCCATATTTTCTATTTTAATGTGGTTTTTGGCAGAAACCCATACATCGTCTTCATTTGTTTTTCGAAACAAAATGAATGAAGCGGCAGAAATTCACTTTAATTAGGACATGAAAACAAAACAGGAATATAACAAAATTTAGAACGTGAATAAAAAATATAAAACAATTGGAACATATTTACAAGAAATAATAAATTAACGTAAAATTTAAATAATTGTTCTATATGACCGCCCTTTTGGTTTAAACACTGGATAATTCAGTCATATACTCCTCGTGAAACAGTTCTCCGAATTTCGCCTGAACGAAATGCCTGAACGCATTGTGAACACGATTCAATAATTCCTCTCTAGTTTGCATAGGCCTAGAGTACACTAGTTCTTTTATACGGCCGCAGAGGTCAACATCCAAGGGCGTCACATTCGATGATCTGGGTGGCCAGTTACAGGATCCCTGGGCCAATCCACCGATCATCAAGGTTAACTGCTGGTGTACAGGTGTGGTGGAATGTGCTGGAGCATCATCCAGCTGTTTGCTCTGTTACGTGGAGGTAGAACATTTAGGAAATCACTAACAAACCCTCTGAGTATCTTCAGATATCTAGCTCCATTCAAATTTTCATCGTACACTTGATATACCATTCTATTGTCCCTAATTAAACAAAAACAATTAAAACTAAAGTAAACAATTAAAACTTATGACATGTGGATTGTCTTGTGCCCAGTAGTGATTATTTCGGCGATTTATAATTCCTTATTTGCTGAATTTTGATTCATCAGTCCATATAATCTTATGAAAAAATCTCGGATCTTCGGTCATTTTTATGCTCATGAACCCGCAAATGTCGACTCGTCTTGCTTCATCACTAATACGTAATGCGTGCACAATTATCTCAGAAAAAGGCTGAATTTTCTACTTTATTAATATTCTTTAGATTAATGCTATTGAAATACCTAAATCCAGCGCTGCTGCTGGAGTTGAACTCTTAGGCTTTTAGGTGATTTCGTGTTGCCCTTACAATTGCCAAAAACCGAGGTTCGATTTTTTCGAATTTTCCGGGAGTCATTGTTGGTATGTCCAGATATCGTTCATTAAATAATCTGCATGTTCGTCTGACAATTCGTCCACATTCACCATGCGTATAAAACAAATTTAACAAATCGGTATTGGAATATTCTTCATTATTCTCCATTATAAACTGTAATTGAAAAAAATTAATAAAATCACTAAAACCGTAAGTTGATGCCTCACGAATTTGTGAGCTGATACTGCTTTGATATACTATCAATATTGTTTTAATTCCTGTCAAAGTCAAGGGTTACTAGATAGGACTTTTGGAGTTTCATCGGCTTTTGATAAAAACTTCATATGGATTAACCAGAAAACCGTTGGAAATAGGTATAGGGAAGGTTATAGCGAATCGATGCAGAATCAAATTCTGCATCTGACCATCCAATAATACACAGAGTGTCACCTTTGAAAGAACGAACTTTTTTAACTTTGAAAATAATGTAATTGGTTATCAAGTTTTGGAGACCTTGTATGCGACATATTAATTATCAATGTGGATTTTGAAAGTATTGTTCTTGTGCATTCGTCTACCCCAGATGCGCTTAGCATCAGTCGAAAATGGGTAAAAGGCGCAGTGTTGAAAATAAGGTTACATCTTTCAAAATTTTCAATAGAATCAAGATATTTAAGAAACCGTTCAAAATAGGTATAGGGAAACCTGATGGAACTCATCATGAAAATTTCTCAGGAATGTTCTATTGGGTGTTCTATTTAAAATGAGGAAGTTACTGGCGACTTCCAGGATAATCGGAAGTGCTATGACCTTGAAAATATTTTAAAATGAAAGAAAATTTTAAATAACATTGAAGTCTAAAAATTCTAAATTCTAAGCTGTGATCTTCCCTGCCATTTGGGTCCAATATACTTGATGATGTCATCGATCCACCATGTTTTCGATATTCTTCGTGGACATTTACAATCAAGCGGTATCCATTCCAGGTTTGCTTTGGTCCATCTGTTGTCACATCGCCTCGTTATGTGGCCTGCCCACCTCCATTTCAATTTCTTCACCTTTCCAATGATGTCACAAATTTTCATATGTTCTCTGATCCATTGCAAGTTCTTCTGTTCGTCTTTGTAATGCCAAGCTTACACCTTTCCATTTCCCTCTGTGCTACTCGATGTTTTTGAACTGATTGTGATGTGAGTTTGACTGTTGACATATGGAAGTGAAACATGGACCACTTCCATATGTCAAAACAGGCAGCACATACTGATCGAAAACTTTTCTCTTCGGACCAAGTGGGAGTTTGTTCTTAAACACTATGTTGAGCATGCTGAATGCCTGTCATCTACACTTAACACGCCGTTCTATTTCCTGGGCAGTATCACCCTCCATTCAAATTCTTTGCTCAAGATATGTGTAGTGGTTCATAACCTCTAAATTGACTCTTAACCTGACTCTTCTTCACGTTTATTTTCAAGCCAAATGGTTCTCCCCCTCTTTGTAGTCTTTTATATGTTTTGTAGTTTATCTGGGTCTTGTGACAGGAGAACGATATTATCTGCAAATCTAACGTTGCTTAAGTATGCATCACTAATTTTTATTCCATTCTGTTCCCAATCCAGATTACGGAATACCTCTTTAAGGCAGGCTGAGAAAAGAACAGACAATATTGAGTCACCCAGCTGTATACTCCGTTCTTCATTGATTTTAACTTTAAGATCATCCATGTGCATTGTCGCTGTAGGGTCACACAGGCTCTATCTATCCCGTTGTTAAGCAATGCATCCATTATGGCCTGTTTTGATATTGTTTTAAAATATCCTTTTCATAGTCAATAAAAGCCAAGCACAGTAGCATGGTGTATTCATTGTGCCATAATCTATGGCCTGGATATGATCCATTGTACTAAATCCACTTTTGGACCCTGCTTGCTCTCTTCATTGTGCGCTAGTGTTCAGTGTTCTTAATGTTCTTTTAGATATTATTTTAGTGAAAACTTTGTACATTACTGATAGGTGGTTTATTGGGCGGTAGTTTTTTAAAACTTTCTTTGCTCCTTTCTTATGAAGAAGAATCACTTATCATTTTTGGGCGTTTTCGTCGACAATTTATTCTAATCTTTGCTCGTACCATTCTATGGTACAACACTAAAACGGTTAAGGATAGTACAATTGCAGAATATTGTTTTATCGTTTGATATGATGCAGTTAATTTCACTCGTAAGACCAGACGGACCTTTCCATATCCATTTTCTGCTGATATTTTTGCTTATAAAACGAGTTCAAAATATTCATTTCTTGTCCTTCAGCACAATAAACCATACGGGCCAGTTATATTTTCACCAATTCTTGTTTTTCCAATTCTGGTATTTAACTCACCCATCATGATTTTCTACCTGGACTTCTCGTGGTCTAGAATCTAGGCCTCATCATCATAAAATATCTTAATTTTCTCATCAACATAGCTTATAGTTCGTGCATGCGCTTGGACTTTTATTCAGCTTAAACTCTTTATTTAGCCGAATGACGCATTTGGCTAGTCGGTCAAATATACTTTCAAACTTCACGACATTGTCCTTCAACTTTCAGTTAATAAGGAATTCAATTCCATCACATCGTCTATTCTCTGTATCCCGAGTGTACAGTACGTGACAAGTTGTTTCCAGTTTGATTAGTACTTCGCATTTTCTTCGTGTTTCACATAGCTCTATAATATCTCAATGTATACTGTCAAACTCGATCAATAGTTCTTGCATTCATCCGTTTTCATTGTCTGAATATTAGGAGTTGCAACGTCCAAAGTCCAGTGGCAGCCTGATCCAACCCTGTGATTCTTAACAGCCTCTGCCTTGGGGCAGGTCTTCCCGCTGCCATAGATAGTTGCCCTCTCGCCTCCGGGGAATGAGGGCCGTGTTTAAAATTATAAAGCCAAGTTAGGGTTTGGACCGTAATCTGCCATGCTGGTCCAGTGCGGGTTGACAGATACAGGATCATGTTGCTGTGAGGTCTGTCTCTACCTCGACCTATCCGGTATGGGTTTTTCTTCCAGAAGCATACGCTCCAGACGGTATAGTTCAAAGCTTCACTAACTTACTGAAAAGAAATCCAATTGCCAATTGTATCATGCCAATGAAAAATGCCAATTGTATCATTTTGAAATCTTCGCTAAATTGGCCATTTTAAAGATGAACGTCAATCTGCCTCTATCTAATTCGTCGTCGACAGCGTCACTATCTATCTCACTCTATCACATCTGTCCATCTCACACTGGTGTAGTCCATTTTTGAGCACACAAAAGTATTTTTTACCATGGTATCAGTTTTTCGAAATGTGACCCCTTTGCAAAAAAATAAGCAATAATATTTTTTATGGCAAGAAAAGTTCCATTTGTAGTACCATTTTCAAATATTGACTAAATGGGCCACCTTTTGAAATAACCTGCCCAGGGTAGTGTAGTACATTTTTTTTAACGATGAAGTTTCAAAGTTGACATTCTTTTTTATACTACTTGAACTTTTTTTTACTAAATTAACAACATTCATTGCTAAATTTGTGACTGTTCACTCAGAAGCAGGCTCGGAGATGATACAATAAATGCCATTTGCTTTTTAAGAGCGTATTTTTAAAAGTTATCACCATAGGTTGATATCATAGTAATTAATAGCATCTAAGAAAAAGATGTAATTTGATTATTGGTCATTATATGAATAAGACTGAATTAAAAATATAAAACTGTTGTTAGGAGTAAGGGCAAAATTAAACAAAACTATTAAACTATGCCGAACATTTAAGGATGCATCTAAGAAGATAGATTATTAATTACTTATACTTAATTATTAGAGAAAAATTAATAAAGAAATAATTTCTGTTGCTTAATGTAAGAAATGTTTAATAAAAGTTGATTTTTACACAAAAATCTGTAGTTTCAATTTGATTTCATAACATCATTTTAAAGATGCGGGATCCCGTGTCATCCCGCATATCAATCCGGCGGGATTGAATGAGCTGCGGGATTGCAATTCCTATTTACGAAGAAAATTTGAAATGAAACTCTTTATGAAGAATATTCCATGCTGTGCCATAAGAAAGCAAAAGTTCTTGAGAACGACTTGTAATTGATTGTTCTGGATGTTTAATTTCACACTTTGGTTCACTGCATCGATGTTTTCAGCAATACGTTTAAGTTTTTCACGTGTTTTTTTCTTAGTATCACAGCCAGTACCATTTGATTAGAATTTTTGAAGTAAATTACAAATAATAAACTCTGTAGGTCGATTATGTTGACCATAAATTCCACGTAAGGCGTGAAACGTAGCCCGAACAGATTTACTACTTTTGTAATAAATTTGAATTTGTATATGCTGTGCAACTGTATTTCTTTTTATGATGATTTGCCAAATATTACTACACACAAATGTCAATTTTGGTGGAAATAAGAAAAAAATGACTCCTATGGCGTTTTACAAAAAATATGTAGCACTAGTTTGATAACCCTTTATGATATCAAATAACTAAGTTTCGACCAGTCTAGAAGTTGACCAGCGTTAATCAACAGTAAATAGGTAGTTTTTCGGCTGAATAATATCAGGCTGCATGTTATTAAACTTCTTTTTATTAAAATTACAATACTGTTATGTATTTTCGGAAACAACCGTCATCATAAGGGGTCTTTCAACATGGGGATATTTATATTTGGATTTTCTTCACCCCATATACAGCAGTTTTGTTTGTTTACGTATCCGTTTAAATGAAAATGTGCCTTATCGCTTAAAAGAATTTTGTTTGAAAATCCTGCTGATTTTTCATATTAAAATTCAAAAAAATACGAGCTGTTTGTAATGTACGATGCCATTTTTGTAAATTATATTTTTGTTCAGTTTATCAAATATCAAGACGAAAACAATACAGCTTTCAAACATGTACTAGATTAACACTAAAAAACCCTTATTGAAACACTCTATATAATTCAAAAAGGAACTACATAAAGTTTTTAAATAATTTTTTAATCGTGAAGCATCACTGCAGTAATTTTGTAACAAATATATTTATTGATATAAAAATAACACTGGTCTACAGAATTCAAACTTTTGGTGTCACACGAAAACGTCGGTCTAATTTAGATAGTGTTATGGTCACCTAACAGAATATATTAATAAAAAAAATGAACACGTCAGGTTTCTTTGTGACATTCAAATATATATTTTTATAAAAAATGTACGAAAACACACTTACACCTATACAATTAGTCATTTATACACAATATTTATGATTTTCGCGAGTACTTAGCTTCCGGTAGGCTCATTTTCAATCCCCAGCAGTAATCGGCTAACATCCCCCGACTCCATTTCCCTAGATATCGCATCTTTATAAGGGAAATATTCAGGTGGAACCTCTCGGTGTGTTCGTCCCTCACAACATCCAGGTTTTCAAGGAAAAAATCTAAATGTGAATATATATATATATATATATATATATATATATATATATATATATATATATATATATATATATATATATATATATATATATATTCACATTTAGACACATCATCATCATCATCATCATCATCATCATCATCATCATCATCATCATTCATCATCATCAGCCTGTATCGATCCACTGCAGGATGAAGGCCTCTTCAGCATGCTTCCAACTTTCACGGTCCTGGGCTTTCCTCTGCCACTCGGGTCCAATATACTTAACGATGTCATCAATCCATCGTGCTTTCGGTCTTCATCGCAGACGTTTGCGATCAAGCGGTATCCACTCCAGGATTGCCTTGGTCCATCTGTCATCCCATCGTCTCGCTATATGGCCTGCCCATCTCCATTTCAATTGCTTTACTCTTCCAATGATGTCACAGACTTTTGTTTGTTCCCTGATCCATGCGCAGGACTTTCTGTCTCGTCTTGTAATGCCAAGCATACATTTTTCCATTCCCCTCTGTGCCACCCGAAGTTTTTGAATTGATTGCGATGTGAGTGTCCAGGTTTCACTTCCGTATGTCATAACGGGTAAAATGCACTGATCAAAGACTTTTCTTTTTAGGCAAAGTAGGAGTCTGCTCTTAAACACTATGTTGAGCCTACCAAATGACTGCCAGCCACATTTAACACGCCGTTCCACCTCCCGGGTGGTATTCCCCTCCATTGAAATCCTCTGCTCAAGATATATAAAGCTGTCCACAATCTCCAAATCCCTTCCTAAAACTGAAATTTTTCTATGACCTTCTATGACTTTCTATGACCTGCTGTACAACCTGGATGTGATCCATTGTTCTGAATCCACTTCTGAATCCTGCTTGTTCTCTTGGTTGTGCGTCATTCAGTTTTTTTAATATTCTTTTAGAAATTATCTTAGTGAAAACTTTGTACATTACTGATAGGATAGGAGGCTTATTGGACGGTAGTTCTTTAAATCTTTCTGTGCTCCTTCTTTATGTAAAAGGATCACTTCTGCATTTTTACGTAAGTCAGGTACTTTTTGTTCTTTGAGACATTTTAAGTATAATTTTGCCTGTGTTTTATGTAACGTCCGACCACCAGCTTTTAGCATTTCGACAGTTACACTGTTCTTTCCTGGAGTTTCCTGGAGCCTTGCCGTTTTTCATCGATTCTATGGCATTTGTTACTTCCTCCACTAGGATATCTGGCATTTGTTCTTCCGTAGGTATTGTTGTCTTTGATTGGTTCTGATCTTCATATTAACTGGGAATAAAATTTTCTGACAATCTCTAACATTTGGGTCCGCGCCCTGCACACTGTGTCATCCTCACGCTTTAAAGCATATATTTGCGTTCTTTTGTTTCTCAGCTTCTGTTTAGCTTTGTTAAGTCCTTTGTTTTCTTCCAGCGTTTTTTGCACTAGCTGCATATTGAATCGGCGCGTGTCCTGTCTGATACGTTTTCTTATAGTTTTGCAGAGCTCAGTATACTCGACCCTGCCAAAAGGGCTACCTGCATTTCTCATTGCTCGCCGTTTCTTCATTAAATCAATGGTCTCACTGGAGATTTTTGTTTGTTTGTGACATTTTTCTTCTGCTGCTATTGAAGCAGCCGTTTGAAGTACATTGTTGGCGATTTCTTCATATTGAACTGATATTTCCACCTCCTGTGGATCTTGTAACGCAGCAAACCGGTTTGACAAAGCAATCTCAAAATTGCTTTCTCTCTCCAGCAGTTTTCGAGGATCTACCTTGCCCTTCTTTGATCTTACCATTCTTTCGCGCTCTTTTCGACAGTCAATCCGAACCCTTGCTCGTACCATTCGGTGGTCACTTCCAACGTTAAAATTGTTAAGGACAGTAGAATTGGTAAATATTGTTTTATCGTTGGCCATGATGTAGTCAATTTCGCTTGTGAGCGCAGATGGACTTTTCCATGTCCATTTTCTGCTGATATTTTTTTTATAGAATGAATTCAAAATATATAGTTCTTGTCCTTCAGCAAAATCAACCAATCTGTCACCTCTATTGTCTCGCTCACCAGTTCCATATGGGCCAGTTGCAGTCGTCAGTTCTTGTTGTTCCAATTCTGGCATTAAAATCACCCATCAGGATTCTTTACCTACATTTCTCCTTGTATGAAAGCTGGGCCACATCATCATAAAATTCCTCAATTTCCTCATCCCTATGGCTTATAGTTTTTTGAAGCCTAAACTTTTTATTCAGCTGAATGACGCATTGGGCTAGTCGGTCGGATGTACTTTCAAATTTTACCACACTGTCCTTCAGCTTTCGATTAATGAGGAATCCAATTCCGCCACATCGGCCATTTTCCGTACCTCGAGTGTAGAGTACGTGTCCAGTTGGTTCCAGTTTGATTAACTCTTCTCCCTTTCTTCGTGTTTCACAGAGCCCAATAATATCCCAATGTATGTTGTCAAGTTCGATTAACAATTCTTGCAATCGGGCCTCTGTTTTCATAGTCCGTATATTTAGCTTTGCAATGTCAAAAGTCCAATGGCAGCCTGATCTAACCCGGTAATTCTTAGCACCCTCTGCCTTGGGGCAGGTCTTCCCGCTTCTGTAGGTAGTTGCCCCTTGGCCTCCGGGGAATGAGGGCCGTGTTTGAGGTTGTACTGTCATATTTCAGCATATTAAAATACGATGTTAAAGGTATGGACCGTAATCTGCCACGCTGGTCCAATGCGGGTTGCCAGATTTTGGATCATGTTAGTCTGAGGCCTCTGCCTTGACCCGTCCGCCAGGAGTGATCCTCCCAGGAGCATAGACTCCAGACGGCATAGCTCAAAGCTTCATTGCCCTGCATACACTTACACAACAAGTTTTACGACATTAATAACACATTTCCAGGTGGGCTTTTCCAGATCATTCTTCTTCTGCTCAAAGCTGTTATCCTTTATTAGTTCCCTTACTTGAGGACCTACAAATATTCCTTTTTTAATTTTTGCGTCGCTAATTTTGTGGAATTTCTCTTTCAGATATAAAGATCACTACCATTTTTATCCATCGCTTTTACAATTTTTTTTATGAGACCGAATTTTTTATGCAAATGTGGTAAAAGTATATATTCAGAGTTCATTAGAGGTGTACTGTAAACATTCTATTGCTCCGACGAGAAAGTGACTTACGCTTGGGCCACTCTTTCTGTATGTAGTGATTTTTTCTATCTCTACTGTCCTTTTCAAAAATAATACAGCAATGTTTTGTGTTATTCAATCTTTTCCAGAAGGAATTTCATATTTTCGTAAGTTTTTTAAGTTTCATATTAAAACCATGGGCTACAGGCAAGGAAGTATATTTCTGTTGTATAGCAACACTGTTTTCAAACTAGTTTTTGATAAGCCAATGAACCCACTGGCGGTGGTTCATTGACCACTTGAATTGTAATCAAAATTTAACAGATTCATTAGTGCATGAATGTCATTACAAGAGACCAAATAATTTGCTTAAGAAAAATAAGATTTCAATTGATTTCGCGATGGTGAAAATAGGAAATTGTTGTACTGGGGGAAAGTAAATACCTGCTGTTTAATCTATAACCCAAAAGTTTAGCCTGTTTTTTTAAATAAATGTAAATTACGTACCAAATCATTTAGGTTACCTTGTGCTAATAAGTGTGATTGTTTTGAAGTGCTTGGTTCAATAGTTGGGTTGCACTCTGTCTCTAAGTTATCGTCTTGACTAGCAGCAGCTTCTTTGGATTTTCTAATGGATTTAGAGGTGTTGGCACAGGCAATTCGGCTGTTTGTGGAATTAGTCTTTTTACTATTGGCAGGTCTGGGCGCTTTATGGTATGTTTTGACTCAGCTGTGATACCCTTTATATCAGTAGAACAAAAATAACAATCACTTACGTTACCAGCTGGTTCCGTTCGAACCATTGTCTAAACAAAGGGCATATGTCTAGATCGTTTAGGCTAGCCCAGGATAAGTCTCACACATGTTACACAGCAGATATATGGGACCCAGGATTTATCTTGATGGTGCACAGGAAAACCAAAGTAACCCAAATAATGTTTGGTTACTAATGGTGTGAAATTTTGACGCAGAGAAGTAAAAGTTCATTCTCCACGCACATAATAAAAATCCGGGTGATTTAAACACTTTTGTGGCATATTTACAGCCCTGACGAATATTAATTTGTTGACTATGTTATTCAAACTTAAGTATGTATATGAGGTGAAACTGAATATGTAGCTACTAAAAAGTAGTACAAAAAAAATTGGGGGAAAAATCACTTTGCTTTTGTAATGAGAGTAAATAAGTACAATCAAAATCATTATAAAATTCGTATGACAAAAACAGTGTTTATCAGTGTAATCAGTGTAACATGTCATTTTCAATGCTTCAGTATGAAAAATAATGTCATTCACCTGATTTTCGCGAACACAGGTTTTGGAGCAATTTTTTCATTTTTCTTCGATTGAGGCCGAAAATCAGTAGATTTGTTTATTACTACCTAGTTAAAGCGAAAACGAGCTTCATCGCTCATAAAAAATAAAATTTTTAAATTTTTAGCACTAGTGGCTAAGTTGGTTTATGGCGTGGTTTGATTTGAAGCAATCTTAGAAATACTTCTATGAAAGCAAAACACCTATAAAGGACAATTCTTTATGGCTACGAGAAACTGCAGAAGATTGCAGAAAAATTGGAAATAAGTGGCCGTTCGTGAGGGAGGGCGTTGGGGCGTCGCCTGTCCAACATTTATCACAGTAAACACTTTTTCAGAGCAAAACACCATATTTTATTTCAGTTCAGTTTCTTTCCTTTAAGTCATTTTAAGATATTATTAAACATTAAAATATCCAAATATAGAAGAACGCCTGTTCTCATTTTATTTCGTCGTTAACGTTACATGTTTTGTTGGTGGCCAGAATTCGGGGGGGTTTACTGCTTTCTAAAACATGCGATTTGGACGTAGATTCTATGCGACCAAGCGTATCGGTAATTAGATTTAAACGTTGATTTGACGGGTACGGAGCGTTTGATATGTCTCGCGTCGCGTATTTCGTTCGCCTCGCGAATACTTGTGTTGATTTGGGATTTGCTACGTGTTACACACTGAGTAGTACTTTTTAAATAAAAATAATCAACTTTTAATTGCAAATATGAAGGTGTGGGATTTAAAACAGTTAATAATGACTAATTTAAGTTTGGAGGAGAAAGTTGAATTAAAAACTAACCGTCGAACTACGCCCGTGTTGAATTTTAGTCAAGTTCAAAAAGAATGTAAAAATAGGGCAAGTTACAATAAACTGTTTGAATGGTTTACTATTCGGGAAACGGTAAGTACCTACTTCTTCATTCCTTTATCTGGGCAACAAGAAACAACCCATTCTCCAATGTCCTTGTAAATAGTAATAATAGAAAATTTTAATGTTTTCTTGGTTTCCCTCCTGTACCTGGTTTCAATAGCACGAAAAGTAAAAACGAAGAAGGGTAAGCAAAAAAAATCTTCAGCAGCACTATTTTCTTATAAGCTCTCCTATTTTAAAAACCCACGAGCCGCCACTGCTGGAAGTACTTCGAAGAATAAAGGGGAGAAAAGTGTGTTGTAATATGGGAATGACTAAATATCGAAAAGGGCGAACTTATGGAACCTCCTTAATTACAGAGTTAATTAGGGCGTTATGACTCAGATGGCTGGGCCATATATAGATGCAAGAAAACACAAAAAGTATAAAGATAGTATTAAAGGATTAGATATTTCGGTTAATAATGTAGATATTGCTAAGATATGACATTACTACATTTGTTGTTAACGCCTGATGATATCTATGGCGGTTTGGAAAGTAAACATATATCATCAAAAGCCAGTTTATTATTAATTATTTCTGTGCAAGAAAATATAGTTCTTCATAGCTTTACATATGTCGAATTATGTACCAGGAAAAAACGTTTTGCGGAAAAGTTTAATATCTTTCTTTCATTTAAAGAAAAGGACTGCTGAAAGTTATTGATTGTTGGCTGACGCTTATGGTGAACATGCCCTAATTCAAAAAAATTGCGAATGTTGGTTTAAATGCTTTAAAAGTGTTGATTTTTATATAAAAGAGAAAAAGTGTCCAGGATAGTCGAAAAGGTTTGAAAATGCAGATTTGCAAGCATTATTGGATGAAGACTCAGCTCATACGTTGAAACTATGCAGAAGCATTGAATGTTGCCCTATCCACCATTTTTGAACGTCTACACGCATTGGGAAAGCTCCAGAAGATAGGAAAATGCGTTCCATATGAATTGAAGGAAAGATCTATTGAAAGGCAAAAAACCACTTGTAAAAATTTGCTAGACAGAAAAAAAAAGATTTTTGCATCGTGTTGTGATAGGTGATAAAAAGGGGATCTATTTTGACAACCCAAAGCGCAAAAAATTATGGGGAGACCCAGGTCACCCTTGGAAAGAAGATTTTGCACTGTATTTGGTGGGATAGTGGGGGAGCTATATATTACGAACTGCTGAACTGGTGAAATTATTACTTGCGATCGATACCGATAACAATTAATAAAATTGAATTGAGCATTGAAGATAAATGATCAGAATACGATCAAAGACACGATACGCCCATGTTGCAAAATGTGTAAAAAACTATTTGGAAAACGTTAAATGGGACGACCTACCTAGCCTGCCGTATTCACCGGACTTAGCCCCATCAGATTACTACTTAGTTTGATCGATATAGCACGAACTTTCAGAACAACACTTACATTATTACCAAGAAGTGAAAATTTGGCTTGATGGATGGTTAGTCGCAAAAACCCGAAAGTTCTTTTGGTGTGAAATCCAATCTTTGGCAAAACGATGGGAAAAAGTAATAGCTAATGACAGCCGATTACAACGATTATTAAGGAAAACTATTTTATTTTGGAAATAAACGCTCATTTTGCGAAAAATCGACATAATTATCAGAAACACCTATTATAATCAAATCGTAATGAAAAAACACATGGATATGACCGATCATGTGGAAAAAGGTATCAGAAAATGGTCGGAAAAGCACAAGATAGAAAAGAATGGAAACAAGTTAGCCAGTAATGGGGCTAAAAGGTCTATTAAAGCTCTGATTATTTATAGTTCTAGTTTAGTGTTTGATGCTTTACACATTTATGTTTTCTAGGAAAATGTAAAGAATTTCTCTCGCAACCTTGTAACTGTTCCTACAAATATTACGCCAAAGAGTAACTCGACTGCGACAAGCGGATTTTTAATAGATTTTGCAGTCATTTTCTGACGATCAAATTCGAGAGCTCTGTTTTTTAACATTATTAAAGTAAATTTTACCCCTCACTAGGTTTTACTGTTATCTTTGGTGAAATATTTTAATGACCCATTTTGAAGATAACCACGACTAAGTAGACTTTTGACTTCACAACAAAATCGTTAAATGGGCACCAGAAATAGCGGGTTGTTCAAATAGCTTAGTTACTTATCGCGCCCAATACTTAATTTAATAAGTCTTTTCATTCTTCGCGGAAAAGTTTTTATTTAAAATGACTTCTTTAATAGGTATTTTATTACCTTTTTGTATGATTTGGACATTGGATCATGAAATTGGATATTAGATACTTATTTAAATGTTTAATAGCGATATTCCAAGGATATTTCAATAAAGATAAAGGAAACAATATTCGTAAAATACTATTGCTCATAAAAGTTTATTTTTAGCTCAAAAATTTTTTTTTTTTTGCATAAAATAGATAAGATAGAAATATTATAATACCTTTTTGACGTGCATGTATCGTGTGAAAAGCATTTCATTTCTAGAACTAACATTTTTATTATACAGTGTGTAGGGGAAATAATTTTCGTAAATTTAGCCAACGATTCTTTATATCATTTTGTACAAAAAGTTCAGAACTTTTTGAAATTTTGTGACGTTGCCAGTTAGGACAATTCAGTTTTTTATTTCGTTGGCTTCTTCAGGTATTATTTGAAAATAAAATCTAATATTTTTATAGCCATTTATTTCAGCATCATTTGGTTTGTTTTGTTACAAAAAAAGGAAAATTTACGTTTTTATTTTAAAATGATTTATAAACTTCTACGAGCGTGTTCACACGCTTACGAATCGTGAAAAAATCATTTATTTGTCTTTGTATTAATTGTCGAATCGTCAATGACGGATGTATGTGTGAATGGGCCGTTACACTTATACCAAAGCATCGCCACAAATACCGAACTACAAGACTTGTGTAACCCCTTGTTCTTATATTACTTTTACCAGTTCAAACCGGCACCCTGCACTTCCACGCACTTGTAAAATGAGTACAATGAGAGTACAAGCTATGTGCTGTGGTAATAAAACCAAAGGAACGAGACGAAGAGTTTCATTGTTCATTACGTTTTTCCGAATACAAGTACTACGATTTCTTCTTTCGCCCAGTGTTAAATTCTACGATTTTTTTTCTCATTCAGGGTTAAATAAATGAATAACAGTGTGGTAATAAAGTAAATTAGTAATACTAAATAAAATGGACAAATTTGTGGCAAGTCGCTATGTGTTACTTCTTAACATGTTCTGTAGGTGGGAAGCATAAAGCCTTCAAAATTAGTCCGGCATCTGGAAACAAAACTCTCTTTACAAAACAAACCATTAGAATTTTTTTTGAAAAAGCAACAAATTGCAATCAACAAAACAAGCCGTAATGAGACCGCAGCACTTCAAGCATCCTGTTTAGTAGCATCAAAAGTGGCCAGGGAGTCTAAGTAACCTTTTCTGGTTGTGAATCCTGGGGAGTAGGCAGATTGAGGCCTCGGAGTAAATCAACTTGATTCTCTAGATATTGGCTTCAAAGTGGAAGCTGAAATGTCTAGAGTTTACAAATTTAAAACGCGGTTCTATCCGAGAACCTAATAATTTTAACATTACTGACCGCGGAAACCTTTCCGAACATATATATATATATATATATATATATATATATATATATATATATATATATATATATATATATATATATATATTGAGCCACATTAGCTGTGGTCTCTAAAGCGTCAGAATGTGGAGCGGGTTCGAATCCCGTACTAGGCAAAAAAAAAGTTTTTCAAAAATTCTTGTGAATGTTTCTAGGTAAGAGTGTGAAATCTGACAAGGAATCATCCCTCAGTCACGCCAGTTCGGCCGAATGCCTTCTGAGAGGTTTTCTACGTTGGTCACTCGCCAGTCGGTAGGCTTCTCGAGATACTTTCGGTTAAGCGCAAAACCAAGGGTTGATAGCCTGAGGGGGGTGCTGACTGGGGTTTTCGGTAGCTGATGACCGTGGTTCGGAACCCACGTTAAGCTGTAGGTCCAGTCGCTAAATAGCCTTCTCAGTTGCTGATGCGCCTCTAATCCCAAAACTTTACTTTATTTTATATATATAATATATATATATATATATATATATATATATATATATATATATATATATATATATATACACAAAGTGCGCCTCACATAAAACATGACTTAAAAAAAACACAAATAATGTATTTATTTTTTCGACAAAATCATTACTTTTATTCAAAATAGTCTCCCAATTCGGTTGATGAATAAATTTTTGAGCTTGCCGAAATATGTCCTTCAGGATGACGGATTTTGGTTGTCAATCAATTTGTGTGAAACAAAGCCTGCACAAATCTTTCTAAATGATCGGTGAAAATGCGATGAATTGAATATTTGGACATGTTCAATTCCATTTCCATGTACCGCTACGAAGATTTTTGCTGATTTTTGACAAATTCTCGTACAATTTCAATGTTACTTTGAGTAACCACGGAATTTTTCGGACCAGTATGTTCATCGTCCTTGATGTACTCACGACCTTCTTTGAATCGTTCAAACCACTCGTGGACTCTGCCACCAGATAAATAATCCTCACCATACACTTGTTTCATTAATTGAAACTTTTCGGTAAATGTTTTACGAAATTACAAAACAAAACTTAATATTCGTTCTTGGTTCGATGTTTATTTTTCGACCGATGGTATAAACACATTGATACTTCAAGCGTGATAACTTGTCTTCTTATGATCCGAATGTCATGGAATCTTGTCAGAATGTCAGTGCAGGATGCATCTTTCCAACAGTTACCCGCGGCAAATGATGGCGCCAGTAGAATATATATATATATATATATATATATATATATATATATATATATATATATATATATATATATATATATATATATATATATATATATATTGGATTTTTTTGTCAATTAATGCATTATAATTTGTGCATTGTTTAATAATAAACCATCTTCAGAACAACTCAATATTTATCAATAAATTAAATAATTAAAAAGGAAGTTTAGTTTAGGAAACTGTTTAATTAGATATTGAGTTGTTGTGGAATTGGTTTGTTATTAAACTGACACGTTAACAAAACAATAAAAAAATTATAATTTATGAATTCACCGAAAAGTCTAATAAATATAAAAATAATAATAATATTAAACTGGCATGAAAAAAAATATATATATATATATATATATATATATATATATATATATATATATATATATATATATATATATATATATATATATATATATATATATATATATATATATATATATACCAGGTGTCCCATTAAGGATGGATCGCGGCCGTATCTTGAAAACTATTTATCCCACAGCTTTGGGAAAAAAAAATTGTACTAAAAATGATCATGAGAAATTCACAAAAAATATTTTTAAGCTTCTAAAACGACCGCAAGAGGAAAAAAATCAGTTAGTTTTAATTTTTACCGTAATATTAAGTTAAAAATTGGTCTTAATATTTAGGTCGCAATCGCAGCCGCAACAGTTTTATTTAAAAAATAAAATTTTCTATTCAGTATCAATCATCATAAATGTTCTAATCCTGACCTTGATAATATTTTCTAATTTAATTACATAAGCGGAAAAAATGCCTTTCCCCAATTGTTGCATTTTCTCTTTTGTGATGCTTAAATACTACTTGACAGAATATTGAAATCAGTCATTAATAAATATACCTACCCTTTTCGGTTTTCGGGTTTCCAAATAAACGCATGCAATCCTTAGGTACATTACACAAAGAGTGTAAGAAGGGAACCAAGGAAACAAACCAAAACAGTCAAATTAACTTGTCAGTTTTGAAATGCATTACATTTTCAACATTGCATTTATTGATTATTAATAATTATTATAATAATATCTAACAATGCCTTTTACGAATAACGAGGCCTATGACATGTTGGCGGTGAATTTCCAATGTTTTGAAAATGCATGTATTGCAGAGCGGCAATATGCAACTCAATATCCCGAAAGAAGGCATTATTCGAAGAAGGTGTTTACATGTCTAGCAAGACGCTTACGAGAAACACGAATTGTGCATCCAGATCCAGTCCGCACCAGGTTACGTTCGATTCGTAATGGAGATAATGTCGTAAATGTTCTGGCTTATGTTGAAACCAACCCCCATTTAAGTATCAGACAAATATCTGAAGAATTAGGTGTTAGCAAGACATCCGCTTATTGAATATTAAGAGATATCAAGCTGCACCCCTATCATGTTGTCTTACACCAAGCCCTTTTGGATAACGATTTCGACAGACGGTTAGACTATTGTTACTGGTTAAAAAATATGTGTAGTGGAAATAAACAATTCTGAAAACGCATACTATGGACTGATGAAGCAACTTTTAGCAGTGATGGAGGCGCTAACTTACATAATATGCACTACTGGGCAGTTGCTAATCCACACTGGATGTTAGAAATCAACCACCAAAATAGATGGAGTGTGAACGTATGGTGTGGTGTTTTGGGAGATAAAATTATTGGTCCCTTTATTTTTAATGGACATTTGAATAGTGAAACATATTTAAATTTTTTACAAAATGGACTGCCAGAACTAATGGAAGATGTTTCACTGGAAACAATAAGACAAATGTGGTACCAGCATGATGGATGCCCTGCCCACTTCTCGCAGGTGGTTCGAAACTTCTTGGATGCTTCGTTTCCAAATCGTTGGATAGGACAGGGTAGTTTATTTTCGTGGCCGGCGCGCTCACCGGATTTGACAGTCCTCGATTTTTACTTGTGGGGAAGACTAAAAGACCTTGTTTTTCAAACTCTACCTACCACACGAGAAAACATGATTGAAATAATTAAAAATTCAATAACCAGCATTTCAAGAGCGGAAATTGAACCTGCCGTTTTTAGTACTCGTCGAAAAGTAAATCTTTGCATTTCTAAGGTTGGAAGGCATTTTAAACATTTAGAAAGGCGTTAAAGTTCAGATTCTGTTAATTATTAGACTGTTGTGCTGTTAATTTTATTTGACTGTTATTATTATTATTATCTTCGTTGTTGGCCCGTTGGCCTTTAAACACGCTTCAAATTAATATGGCACGAAGAATGTGGACCAGTCCTAAGCCTGGGTAAAGTGTGAAGGAAGGCAAACATTAGGTTAATATTTTTTTAACTTAATGCAGGTAGTAGTGAAATAATAACTGATTTTTTCAGAAAAATCGAAATATCTCTTGACATGTCAGAGATATCGATTTCGGGTTTTCACTGGATGATTCCTCTTTAAATTACCTTTCTAGCCATGTAATAAAAGCTGTACCATTCCATTTGAAGAAACTGAACAAAACTTCAACGCCACCTCGCGGTTTCATTTATAAACTAAATAATTTATTTCTCAGATTATCTGATTGTCCCAGCAATTGCCTTTTAAATGAATCCAAATTGAGGAAAATCGGTTTAGGCAAACGGACATTAGATGACTTTTTATCTAAATAGGTAAAACTCCCCCCAACCCTCTATTCGTGAAATTACGACAAAATATCATGAAACAAAGTTGTAGGAGACAGTTTGCTAATTATAACTGAAAATTTTTCTTACTCATGTTTAGCTCGTCACGCCCTCTTGCGGTCGTTTTAGAAGCTTAAAAATATTTTTGCTGAATTTCTCATGATCATTTTTTGTACAATTTTTTTTCCCCAAAGCTGTGGGATAAATAGTTTTCAAGATTCGGCCGCGATCCATCCTTAATGGAACACCTGGTATATATATATATATATATATATATATATATATATATATATATATATATATATATATATATACATTTTTTTTTGTCAGAATCATTTGGAAAACAATCGGAATAGATAATGCATTAATTATTTATTATGCAACAAATACATTCTCAGTTGACTTGATATTGTATTTCCTTGCTGATACTGCAGCAAAAACGTATACAAAAGATATAAATATTGTAATGAGAATTTTACTAGAATGTAGTATATTTATTGGAATTAAAAAGGCCGTTCCTTAAAATGATTAAATTACATAAGAGGCTAACTTATTATTTTTATATTTACAAAATTGCTAATAGTTCGGCGCTGCGAATCTTTCATATAAAGAGTAGATATGAATATCACCTAATCCCTGAGATTCATAGAACTATTTTAATAACAGATAAAACATAAATGTGCTAGAGATATGATTGATTGTGGTGTTTGAAAACAGGCTTACGGAAATTTATTAAAAATCGTAGAATAATTACTTTTATTTTTTTGAAAATTTCTGTAGTAATGTTTTGTGTGTTTGTTTATTGATTATTGACTCAAGAATATATTTGTACATTGTATCGGGATGTCCGAAAAGTTCGAGGGTTTATTTAACAGAAAGATAAACATAAATAGTTTAGGAAAATATTTATTTAACCCGGCAGTGGAAACGTTGAGTCAATCTTACCCAGCGACATCTATGGACAGTTGTATTAACTAAACGAAGTTAGTTCTCAACTTGTCCTCCAGTTTACCTTCAAACTTAATGCTTTTGAACAGCTGACAATCATTAGGTTATGTTTATCACTGAAACGTGCCGTGTTATTCTTCCTCAAAGTTGTTGATAGGTCAATCTTTCGTTTTTGAGATCCGAAATATATTGAATTAATTCATGAACTTTTAGAAAATAACGATGTTTTTCGAGTGATGATGAAGTTGGAGATCAATCTTTTGAGCTGGAAAGTTTACACAGTTCCGATTCTAAAGAAGAAATTAACGAAGCTGATCTAGTGTACCAAAAAACTGAACCGGCGCCTTTAGTAAGTATATATATATTTATTTACAACTTAGATCTCGTCAATAATATTGATTTTCTTAATAAAATATTAAAAAAATAAGAAAAATAAAAATTTGATCAATATTTTTAATTTGTTTAGGCAACAAAAAAATATTTTTTCGGAAAAGATAAAAAAAAAAACAAAGTGGTCGAAAAATATTCCTTTTTAAACTGTTGCACTAGGTGACACAATATAGTTTTCTGTGAACTTCTGATGTGGCAAGTGTATAGCCAATGTGTGAATGCCCACTTGTGATGTTTGAAAGAAGAGCCAACGTTGAATCAAATATTGGCCTGACCAAATTGGCCAATATGTGGCGCCTGCTTTACACGCGATTATGTACAACAATGCAAAACTATCGGACAGTTGTTGAGGCATAAAAACTTGCCGAAACTTGTTTAAGCTTCTATGCATCTGGACTTCTCAAAGGCCCTTGTTTATTTCTACTCAAAAAAAAACTTGGTTTAAATACAGACAAATAAATTTTAAAATATTCTACTAAGGTGTAACAATAGTTTACTAAGTTTTTTTTATTAGTAATCAAAACAAACTTAGTTCTATAAGCTAATGTGTTGACTTGAGAGCAGTTTATGCCCTTGTTTGGCGTAATGAGGTCTTCTCTAAAGACAAGTCCTCTTCAACCATTTATTAGGTCGGCTGGCCGGATCCTCTTAAGTCCTCTTGCATTTTGGGATTCCAGAAGTGGTTGGAGCAAAACGTAGATGTGGTTTTCCAGTCTGTTGTGATGTTTCGTGCTTTGTCCCGAGATTACATCCTGAACATATGGGATTTTCAGGTCTTCATGGAGTGTTCGGTTTGACACATACCAGGGTGCATATGTTTATCATACGCAGTATTTTGGATTGACTTCTCTGAATTATGGCTATATTTGATTTGCTTGCGCATCCCCAGAGCTCAAAACATCCAGATCGGTTTTATGATTGTTTTGTAAAGTAGAAGCTTATTTTCCAGTGCCAGCTTGGATTTCCTGCCGATTAGCCAATATAACTCTTTCACTCGCAAGTCAATTTGTTTACGTTTTTTGAGTACATGTTCTTTCCACGTGAGCCTTGAATCTAGATGAATTCCTAAGTATTTCGTGCATGTGGCTTGCGCAATTTGAATATTCTTTAGAACGACTGGTGGACATTGATCTGTCATTGTCGGCATGTGTTGACATGTCATTGAACCCCCAACCCCCCGGCTACGCCCGCGATTCAAGTGCCTTTGTAAGATTGTAGACGTGGTAACTGGATTTTCATGGCTTGCGAGTATAACCCTATCATCGGCGAAGGAGCCATATACCAGGAATTATTGGTGAAGTAAAACATGCAAAATCTGTATCTGAGTATATATATATATATATATATATATATATATATATATATATATATATATATATATATATATATATATATATATATATGTAAATATTTTTATTTGATTTTAATCAAGTTGAAATGCTTAATTAGTTTACATTATTTAGTTTCTATCCATTGAGGAAACCGAACAGAAAAACTTTTTAGGAGTTTTAGGATGAAGATGCCAATATTTTTGGCAAGTATGTCTGTCAATCGATTTAGTTTTTTGCTTCATATGCTCCGATTCGATGCAACAACGACGTGAAAAATATTTATTTTGTCCTGTTCGAAATATGATGGAAACATTTGTTTCTGACTTCCGCCAAAATTACTGCGTAGGGTAATATATTACTCTAGATGAGATGCTTTGGGCTTTCCGTGGCAGATGCCTCTTTGGAATATATTTTCCAAACAAACCTGCCAAATGTGGCGTCAAGGTATTGATGCTAGGATGTACTACACTACGAATTTAGAAATTTATATTGGCAGACAACCATCTGAATAATTTTTACTAAGTAATAAACTACTTGACGTGGAAAGACTGTGCAAACCATTGCACAAATCAAGAAGGAACTTAACCATGAACGATTGGTTTACTTCTTATCCAATTGCCTCAAAAATACTGTCTGAACACGACCTAACAGTAGTCGGTACTGTAAAAAGAAATAAACCATAATTGCCCAATGTATTCATAAACCCCAAAAATAGATAAAGATATAGTAATAGATTTGGCTTCCAGAAAAACACCACTTTAGTGTCGTACGTGCCAAATAAAAACAAGAGTGTGATTCGTATGTCTACAATGCATCATAGTGGGAAAATTGATGAATCTATTGTGGAATGTAAAAAGCCCTAGATAATTAAATTCTACAATGCCACAAAAGCTGCAGTTGACGTTGTGGATGACATGTGTGTATATTTTAACATATCACGTAACTACAGGAGATGGCCACTAACTGTTTTTTTACAAGCTCCTAAATACAGCAGCAATCAATATATATATATATATATATATATATATATATATATATATATATATATATATATATATATATATATATATATATATTGATACCGCTTGACCGCAAACGTCCATGGAGAAGACCGAAAACACGATGGACTGATCACATCATGACCTTCATCCTGCAGTGGATTGACAAAGGCTAATAATGTTCTTTTTATAATTTTAGTAAAATGTTTACTTAAGAAAATTAATAATTCGTGCCACCAACATATATTTAGATAAATAGACACGGCTCTTAGCATAAAAATTGGTTGAGTACCAGCCTCCAAAGAAAAACCAACTCGACCCAAAAAAAAGAGGGCGCTACATTGACTGCAAAGATAATAAGTCAAAGCATTAATGCAACAGATGTTTGAAATATGTTTGCTTAAAGCATGCAGATATACTTTGTTAATATTGTAGTGATTAAAATAATTTTACGTGTTCATATTTTTTGTTGTTTGCATTCACTTGTCTAATGTATTTTAGAAAAAAATAAAAATTTGGGGTACATTCCGTGATAGAATATATGAATATAGTGACATGTTTTAAATAATAATAAAAGAATTGTATAATTAAAAGTGCTTTAACTTTGACAAGCGGGTCAATTTGACCCAACTTTCCCACCGACGTCAGGATTTTTCACGTTCCCACTGGTTGGTTAATCCTTTATGTAACTACCATATTATTTACAACTATTTGCCAACATAGTGGCAGGTCCATAGTGCCTTTTTGCAAATGTAACATTTTTATTATCAAAAAATGTCTAGATGTTGTTTTTCACATCTTGTTTCGCTTTGGAAGATTTCCCATTTATACAATTTTGGGGGATTAATATCATAGACAATAGCCGGAAGATGCGATATCCAGTGAGAAAGGTGAGTGAAGCAAAACATTTTAAATACAGTTAAAAAAAAATTGCAGGGCTCTAACTGAAACGTGTGGGCGTAAATTGCCATGACGAAACACAACTCCTTTCCTGTTTCCGAATATTGACCGTTTATTTCGAATTGCTGTCTTCACCCGATCTAACTGTAGTAGAGGTCGGTGTTGATGGTTTGGGTCGGTGTTGGTGAAAGAAGCTCAAAGTGTATGCGTTCGTTCCGATCCCACCAAATGTAAAGCATAGTTTTCTTCGAATGAAAGCCGTCTTTCGCCGAACACGCTAACCCTGGCAACCTCCATGATTTTTTTGTTACACATTATTGTATAAAATCAAATTTTCATCATCAGTTACGACTCGCTTTAGAAATGAAGCCTTATTTTTTTTTTTCAGCAAAAGATAGTACGAATACTTTTCGGAATTTATTCATTAAGTTCGTGAGGGACCCAAACATCGTATCGGCAGGCACGATCTAAAACTCAAAAATATATTTTCTTATGTAACAAAATACAGAAGATTAAAAGAAACAGCTATAATTAATTTAAATAAAAATAACTGTATTGCTATGCCTTCAGTAGGTTATATTCAATATGGTTCCTGATTTTAAAGAATACAATTAAAAACGTTTAAGTATTTCAATCTCACCAATATATTTTTTTTGGTAGTTGATGTAAGTATCATTGACATATACAAAATATATTTACTTCCTATCTATATATATATATATATATATATATATATATATATATATATATATATATATATATATATATATATATATATATATATTATATTATTCATATATTTATATATAATTTATATCTTCATTATTTATATTAATATAATTTATTTTTTAGATTCGTTTTGAAAACGGGGGGAGAAGACCTCCCGAAACGTTAACGTTCAAAAGTTTGTATTTATTTTAGAAAATATTGTTCGTTAGGCAAATTTATTACTCAGTAATTTTTTTACTCAGTAATTCGTTATTTACATAAGAACAGATATTTTTGACGAAAAACCCCCCAAAAAATATATGAACGCGCTACAACCATTCAGGCATTACTCACATTTTTTTTTGTCAAAAACGGTCGATTTGACGATATTTAACTTATATGCTACGTCACGGATCATGATGTGTGGATCTTCGGCTACTATGGCCTTTATTTTCTTGACATCAGTGTTTGAAAAACGACCAGAGAGATTCAGATTTAAATCTCCGCCTCAGAACCGTCCAAATCACTTTTGCATCGTGGTTTTTACAACAAAACCCTCCTCGTAAAAAGCGGAGATCTTGTTTTCTGTTTCGATAGCGTTCTTGCCCTTCTTAAAATAAAAAAGCGTAATGCAGCGTAAAGGCCAGTTATTGACCAATATTTTCAATATGAATCAACCTGACAAAGTAAATCTGAATGTGAACATTGTAAATATCGCCGGAATTAATATGTAAATAATCATTACACATCCAACAGAGATGTTTTAAACGCTAAAAGAGCAACTAATCGAAAATCCTTACGAACTTTCCGGACAACTCGATATTCTCGCATCAGAAGAAATTATATCGAAACAATTGTCATATAATCTTAGAATATAATGAACATTTTTACTTGTCTTAGTTTTTTATTTAAAAAGAACATGCTATATTTTCCAGCTATACTTTTTTCATTATAATTTTTATAATTCCAGTGAAAATTGTCAATTTTTTGATAGTGCATTCATCAGTTACCCAAAATATGAAGTGAAGTGAATATGTTTTTTGGGTAAATAGATTTGGAATTATATTCAAAAAAGGCACCGAATTTATTTCGATCCCTATAACAATATATCAAATTTCAAGGTAGCATAACAAACAATTCTTCCACTCAGTTTGTTTTGTTTCATATTTCTAACATTGAAGAAAATGAAACCCTTTTGAATTAGATTTCCATAAGAATGCTAAAAATATTCTTGTGTTACCTGAAAACGATTATTGCTTAAAAATGTTATTACAAAAAAAGGTAATCTAATTTTTAATTTTGAATCTAATTTATTGTTTTTGCGATTGTTCAACAAGTTGTATTTTTAATTAACAACTAGAGTTTGTTCTGAAATAATAGTTGTGTCATCTGATAAACATGTGTTCAATGAAAATTACATGTATAAACCTTTTGAAACCATGTGTGCTATATGGGGCTTAAGGTAAAACAAAACTACAGTTTTATACGATTTTCACTGAATTATATTATGCAACTGTAGTTTTATATTAAAGTAATTTATAATTGAGTTTCATCAATCAAAAGTTGAAACCGTTAATTACTTAAGGTATTTTGCAAAAAAAAACAAACAAACAAAAACACGGAAAGATTTAAAGAACTACCGTCCAATAAGCCTCCCATCAGTAATGTACAAAGTTTTCACTAAGATAATATCTAAAAGAATATTAATAAAACTTAATGACGCACTACCAAGGGAGCAAGCAGGATTCAGAAGTGGATTCAGTACAATGGATCACATCCAGGTTCTACAGCAGGCCATAGAAAGAAATAATAGTGCTTGGCTTTTATCGATTATGAAAAAGCATTTGATTCAATTTTAAAGCGGTTGAGGTTGGAATAAATGTGGAGCGGGGCGTGCGGCAGGGTGACGCAATATCGCCTCTTCTTTTCTCAGCCTGCCTGGATGAAATGTTCTGTAATCTGGATTGGAAACAGGATGGAATAAGGATTAATGGTGCATACTTAAATCATCTTAGATTCGCAGATGATATCGTTCCTCTTTCGCAAGACCCAGAGGAACTGCAAAGACACGTACAAGAGCTGCAAAGGGCTGGGGAACCATTTGGCTTGAAAATAAAGCAGAAGAAGAGTCAGGTCACGTTTAATGAATTTACTGAGGACAAAAGGATTTCTATTTTGGAAATGGATTTGGAAGTTGTGAATCACTATGTATATCTTGGGCAGAGGGTTTCAATGGAAGGGGATACCGTCTGGGAGGTGGAACGGCGTTAAATGTGGCTGGCAGGCATTTGGCAGGCCCAACATAGTGTTTAAGAGCAAACTACCACTTTGCCTTTGTCTTTGATCAGTGTGCCCTGCCGGTTATGACATACGGAAGTGAGACCTGAACACTCACATCGTAGTCAGTTCAAAAACTTCGAGTAGCACAGTGGGGAATAGAAAGATGTATCCTTGGCATTACTAGACGGGATAGAAATACCTGCACATGGATCAGAGAACAATCGAAAGTGAGTGACATCATTGGAAGAATAAAGCAATTGAAATGAAATTGGGCAGGCCATGAGCGAGGCGATAGGACGAAAGATGGATCAGGGCGGTCCTGGACTGGATACAGCTTGATCGCGCGTATATATATTTTTTAAAAATATTTTTTTTAAATTGGATGGAAATTATCTATTATTGCGTTCCATGTAGAAGAATGATGAGCGAGAAGTTTTATTTAGAATTCTCATACGTACATTTAGAAATGCATTTTTCACAAAGGGTTTGCTATGTTTGTAAATTAAAAAAAAGATATATGTATATATTATGTATATCTCATCATCATCATCAGCCCGTGTCGATCCACTGCAGGATGAAGGCCTCTTCAGCATGTTTCCAACTTTCACGGTCCTGGGCTTTCCTGTGCTACTCGGGTCCAATATACTTAATGATCATCAGTCTACCGTGCTTTCGGTCTTCTTTCGGTTCTCAAACGCGGACGTTTGCGATCAAGCGGTACCCATTCCAGGTTTGCTTTGGTCCGTCTGTCATCCCATCGCCTTGCTATAGGGCCTGCCCATCTCCATTTCAATTGCTCTACTCTTCCAATAATGTCACACACTTTCTTTTGTTCCCTAATCCATGCGCAGGGCTTTCTGTCTTGTCTTGTAATGCCAAGCATACATCTTTTCATTCCCCTCTGTACTACCCGGAGTTTTTGAATTGATTGAGATGTGTGTCCGGATTTCACTTCCGTATGTCATAACGGGTAGGGCGCACTGATCGAAGACTTTTTTTCGGGTAAAGTGGGAGTCTGCTCTTAAACACGATGTTGAGCCTGCAAAATGCCTACCAGCCACATTTAACATACCGTTCCACCTCCCGGACGGTATTCCCCTGCATTGAAATCCTCTGCCCAAGATATATAAAGTGGTCTACAATCTCCAAATTCCTTCCTAAAACTGCAATAACCTGACTCTTTTTGAGGTTTTATTTTTATTCCAAATTGTTCGCCAGCCCTTTGCAGCTCCTGTATGCGTCTTTGCAGCCCCTCTGGGTCTTGTGAAAGGAGAACTGTATTATCTGCAAATCTAAAATGGTTTAAATATGCACTATTGACCTTTACACCATCCAGTTTACGCAGTACTTCTTCAAGGCAAGCCGAGAAAAGAATAGGCGATATTGCGTCACCCTGCCGTACATCTCGTTCTATATTAATTCTCAATTTAATATTATTAAGGTGAATTGTCGCTCTAGCTCCATCAGATATCGATTCTAATATTCATTTTGAGTTTAATTTTGCCAGTAACGTCTGACCACCAGCTTTTAGCATTTAAGCTGTCCTTTCGTGGAGCCATGCCGCTTTTCGATCTACTCATATTCGATCGATTCTATAGCATTTGTTACTTCCTGCACTCTGGCATTCATTTTTCCGTGGGTATTGTTGTCTTTGATTGTTTCTTTTCTTAATGTAACTGGGAATAAAATTTTCTGACGACCTCTAACATTTGCGTGCGCGCCCTGCACACTGTACCATCCTCACGCATTAAGACATATATTTGCGTTTTATTTCTCAGCTTCTGTTTAGCCTTGTTAATTCCTCTGTTTTCTTCCCAGGTTTTTTGCACTAGCTGCATGTTGAACCGGTGCGTGTCCTCTTTGATATGTTTTCTTATAGTTTTGCAGAGCTCAGCGTATTCAACCCTGCCAAAAGGACTGCCTGTATTTCTCATTGTCTGTCATTTCTTCATTGAATCAATGGTCTCACTGGAGATTTGAAGCAGCCATTTAAAGCACATTGTTGGCGATTTCTTCATATTTTGATTTGATTTCTTCACATTGAACTGATATTTCCATCTACTTCGAATCTTGAAATACAGCAAAGCCGTTCGACAAAAGCAATCTCAAAATCGCCGCCTCTTTACAGCAATTTGCCAGAATCCACTTTGCTCTTCTTTGACTTAACCATTCTTTCGCGCGCTCTTCGACAGTTAATCCTAACTTTTACTCGTACCATTCGGTGGTCACTTCCAACATTAAAATTGTTAAGAACAGTACAATTGCAAAATATTGTTTTATCGTTGGTCATGATGTAATCAATTTCACTTGTGAGTCCAGATGGACTTGTCCATGTCCATTTTCTGCTATATTTTTCTTACTGAACGAATTCATAATAAAAAGTTCTTGTCTTTCAGCAAAATCAACTAATTTGTCACCTCTATTGCCTCGCTGACCAGTTCCATATGGGACAGTTGCATTTTCACCAGTTCTTGTTGTTTCAATTCCGGCATTAAAATCACCCATCAGAATTTTGTACATACATTTCTCCTTGTATAAAAACTGGGCCACATCATCATAAACTTCCTCAATTTCCTCATCCCTATGGCTGATAGTTGGTGCATAAGCTTGTACGATTTGAAGCCCAGAACTTTTTATTTAGCTAAATGACGCATTGGGCCAGTCGGTCAGATATACTTTCAAATTTTACTACACTGTCCTTCAGGTTTCGATTGATGAGGGATCTAATTCTACCACATTGTCCATTTTCCGTACCCCGAGTGTAGAGTACGTGATCAGTTGAATGCAGTTGGAATAGCTCTTCTCCATTTCTTCGCATTTCATATAGCCCGATAATATCCCAATGTATATTTGGACCAACAGTTCTTATAGTCGGGCATTTGTTTTCATTGTCCTTATATTCAAAGCTACTCAAAGCTTATAAATATAAAAAAGGAAAGCTTATATATATATATATATATATATATATATATATATATATATATATATATATATATATATATATATATATCTATGTATATATATATATATATATATATATATATATATATATATATATATATATATATATATATATATATATATATATATATATATATATATATATATATATATTAATTGGTACATAGTTGATGGAATGGCCATTGGCATGACCACGTTATGGATAATATCAATATTTTTTCTAAATACGTTTCTTTAGTTTTAATTTTTACAAGTTTCTCTTTCTTAAATATTTCGTTGGGGTGATAATTTTGTTTCATAGATACTTTATGACAGATCTCATTTTAATTTAATAAATCTTGGATAAGAAAAAACAGACAGTTCGCTTTTTGTGTCAGTAATGTCAATAATGTCAATAAAATCAGTAATGTCAGTAATGTCAATAAAAGACTAGTTTACAGTTTTTTTAATTTCTAGATTAAGGGCTATTGCGGTAGTAATACCCTCGAATTACTATTAATATTTTTTTTTGACGATATATTCTTTAATGTCGAGTCATATAGCATTTTAGCAATCTAGCATAAACTGCAATCAAATCCTTCCTCTTATTTGATGCTCCTGTAGGAATTTTTGGAGTGAAAACTAACCTCAAAAAGATTTAATACTAAACATCAGATTATCTCATCTTGAATCATCTCCTGATAATGCTAACATGGTTAGCGAAACCCGTGTCGAGATTTTAAAATCAAGTGATTTTGTACCAAGTTAGCTGGTAAATCTCATTGAGTTTAGTGTAATTAAATGAGTGGAATTATGAAACCTGCAGGTCAACCCTTGGAAAATCTAGGTGATAATTTTTATCCGAAATAGTTATATAAGCGACGCTAAACTGTTGATAGTCTACCGTCGTAGAAAGAAAATACTATACCTTGGTTACGAATAAGTAAATTGTCTAACTCTGTAACTCGATTGACTAGCGATAAATGATTCTAAATCTATTGTATTCTTTAATATACAGAACAAACTAGCAGTCCCAAAAATCAAAATGCTGGTCTATCATTCTTTAGTGAGATTTTTCTTCGGTTCTGATTTCTAACGGCGCTCAATATTTCAAAATAAATTTGGCATTTAACGCAGGTCCCTAGCCAGAGCCCCAACTAGAGGTCTCCCAGTCCCTGCAGTTGTCATGCTTCGATTCGGAGCTCAATTTCTTTAATATAATTAAGGACTTGAGACCCAGCTTAACTCGGACATTCTTTTAATGTTATCTTCTAACTTACAGATAATATACTTTTGCACTTGGATCAATTTTCTTATGAGGGCCGATATAAATAAGAACAGTTACAATATACAAATAAATTAATAACTCCAACATATCAACATCGAAAGAGAAAATGGTGGCATGGAAGACAAAATTGGCAATGTTATAAATAAAGCATAAATAACACGAATAATTTATGATTATATGGAATTAAATGGAAAAGGGGGAGTTGTATAATGAGATCTGAAAAATACAGTAGTTAAATGAAATAAAATATTTGCGATCGATAATAGATGAAAAAGAAAATTTAGATGCTGAAATAAATATAGAACTATCAATTAAGCTCTATTATGCCGTATTAGAGACATTTATTAAGAAAAAGGAAAAAGGAAGTTAGTCCCAGAACTAGAGTACAACGTTCGCTAGTTCTATCTATCGCAGTTCAATTTTTGTTACACTGGTCTAGTATCGTATTATTTGAAATAAAATATAATATTTTTATCAGTGGCGGTTGGTCCATGAGGGCACGTGGCTACGTAAACTCTAGTAACCCGGAGATTAAACGCATTTATAACGTCATATCTTGGGCGCTGCCCCATTTTCAATAGTCAGGTGTTTTTCGTCATCACGCTTTTCGACTTTTCGAGTGGTTGCAAAATGATTGATTTGAACGATTACAATAGTGAAGATGAATTCAGGGCAATATATGAATAGAAATAATGTCACATTAACATTTGAGGGCCGAATAAGACTTCCTAAGCGCTAACGTCAGTGATGGGCGGAGCTTATAGAATTTTTCCAAACAAAGAACATGCCCTCTATATATATATATATATATATATATATATATATATATATATATATATATATATATATATATATATATATATATATATATATATATATATATATATCTATCTATCTATCTATATCTATATCTATATCTATATCTATATCTATATATATATATATATATATATATATATATATATATATATATATATATATATATATATATATATATATATATATATATATATATACCTAATTTAAATATGAACATTAACTCGGTGTAAGATGCATAATGGATCATGTATATATATATATATATATATACATATATATATATATATATATATATATATATATATATATATATATATAGGTATATATATATATATATATATATATATATATATATATATATATATATATATATATATATATATATATATATATATATATATATATATACCTAATTTAAATATGAACATTAACTCGGTGTAAGATGCATAATGGATCATGTATAATGGATCAACACCCGGAATGATTTACGAACACGTTATCTGCCACCGCTCGTCTCTGCCCAACTTCCACCATGCGCCACCACATATCCCTCGGGACCGGTTTCTAGCCTTTTAGCCGTCATCAGCTGAACTCCAAATGAACGCAGATAAATCACTTAGGAGAGACGATCGGGGTCTGGCCATGTCAACTGACCATTTTGATGGCGAGTCATCTGGAGCTCGGCTGATGACGGCTTAAAGGCTAGAAAGCCTTGGCACCGCGTGGAGAAAGGGTAAAAGATTTCTGTAATATTTCTCTCCACGGTTCCGTTACGCTATCTTGTGGGCATACCTTGCACTATACCTTGTTGCTACCTTGTATTAAACCTTGAGGTTGCATGCAAAATGTTACGCGCAGTCCTGACTGCTACGAGCATTCGTCCTATGATGGCAGTTGACATGGCCTGGCCATCTGGAGCTCGGCTGATGATGACTGAAAGTTTAGAAATCGGTCCCGAGGGATACGTGGTGGTGCATTGTGGCAGAGACGAGCGGAAAGATTTCTGTATATTTCTGATGTTGAGGGCATGCGAGATTAAATTTGTTTGAATAATATCAGCAGTTGTAAGACTGGACAAAGTAAAAAAATGAGACAGTCGAGAGCTACATGGAGTGGTTTCTATCGAAGAAGCCAGTGAGAAAAAAATAGCTAGGACATTGGGATGCCGAACACAACAACGAATATATGATACGAAACAAGAGTAAAGACAAAGGAAAGGGGGAGACCAAAAAATAAATGTTTGATGAACATATTTTTAAGCAGAAATTGTGAATGGAAAAAACAGTAAATTTTTGCAGAAAATAGGAACAGATGGAAGGGCTCTATCAGAATGAAGCGAACGTCTTTCGTACATACAACATCATCCAATTATCCAATTATCCAATTATTCATCCAAGCCGCTCATTTACCTTGCTGAGTGTATTTGTAATAGCTTGAAATTTAATTATTGGAAATATCGGGATAATCATTATTATTATCACTTAATAAAGGGTTCTGCCCTTTTGTTGCGTAGACATTTTGCAAATTGAGCTTTAGAGCAACTTGAAACAGATCCATTATTTCATGGAAAAATAATCTTCAGCGATGAAGCTTATTTCTGGTCAAATGGTTTTGTAAGTAAACAAAATTGTCGCATTTGGAGTGAAGAAGACCCACATGCTGTTCTTGAAACACTTTTACATTTACAAAAATTAACAATTTGGTATGGTTTATGGGCTGGAGGTGTAACTGAACCGTAGTTATTTGAAAACAAAAATGGAAATGAAATTACTGTCAATGAAAAACGCGACAGAAACATAATTACTGATTTTTTCTGTCATTTGGACGACATGTGTTTTCAATAAGATAGAGCAACATGCGATAAATCTCGCGGCACTATCAATTTATTAAGAAAAAAGTGCAATGGCCGTGTAATTGCTACCAAAATCATGTCATATGACCCTATTGGGCCTTTTTTTTCTGAGATTATGTGAAGTTATTGGTAAAACAAACCACATACATTCCATGACCTACAAACCAACATTATTCGTGTTATTGGTGAAATAAATGCCGATTTATTTAGTAAAGTGATCAAAAACTGGTATTCCAGAAAAGAATTTTTTAGAAAATCCAGAGGCGGCCATTAATATATCACGTCGGAATCTTATACCGTTTTCTTTTTATTCTAAATTAATATTATATAGCTCTCATTTGATAACCCTTTATTAAATAATTGATTAATTTGTCCGTTACTTTGTGATATTTCATTTTTCACATTGAATAAAACAAATATTTACTTTGTTATTTATCACTTATTTTATTTTTTGACTTTGTGACTATAGCCCGTAAACAATGTTACATCATCAAACTGATTTTGAAAAACTTTAAGTGAGTTTTAGTTTGAGTCAGTTAAAGTTTTAAAAATCAGTTTGATAACATTGTTTACGAAATTATAATCATAAAGTCAAAAAATAATATAAGTGATAAATAACAAAGTAAACATTTATTTTATTTAATTACTCTTTATTAAGTTAAATTATTGTCAGCAGATGGCAATGTTTTAAAATGAAAACAATATTAATTATGGGTAAACCTAATAAATTATACCTGAAATAATAAATACATTTTAAATATTTTAAATTATATGTGACTATATATTCTTTTAATAAAATAGAAACAAAGAAAATATTTATGATTCACAGGCAAAGAAAATGATTTCTTGTGTAAGTTCATATTATTACTTTGTTGTCATTTACTAGAGGCCAACTGAAATATGAAGCATTAATACCTTCGGGCGTGAGTTTAAAAACTCTAAAATGATCCTCATCCAAAAAACAATTACTCTAACAAAAACTACTTTTATAACCTAGATAATAGACCGCTTTTTGGGATATTCATTATTTGCGCTTCCTTAACAATAAGGTTTTGAAATTATGTTGTCTATGTTGATGTTTTTATAATGATATAGTTTTCTATAAAATGAGAATATTTAACACTGTTTTAGATAAAGTTTACTAAATTGCACATATACTTTTTCAACATTCTTTTTGTGCTTTTACGTGAAACATGTATTACTTGAGTGTAATAAAACTATTTGCATTTTTGAAATAAAGGGAAAGGGTTTACGGTTAGAGGCGCATCAGCATCTTAGGCTATTTGGTGATTGGACCTACAGCTTAACGTGAGTTCCGAACCATGATCATCAGCTACCGACAAACTATAAACCCTTAGTTATCTACCTATACATAAGTCTATCAGGAAGCCTAGCGACTGGCGAGTGACCAACGTGGAACACTTCTCAGAAGACATCCGGTCTTTACCCAGCCTTTAACTGGCGTGACTGAGGGGTAATTTGTTGTCGGATTTTACACTCTTGCTTAGAAACAATCACAAACATTTAGGTGTGGATATGTGTGGGCGTGTGTGTATATGTGAGTGTATATAAGTGTGTGTGTAGGATAGGAAGTAAGCCGGACAGAAGAATTAAAGAAAAACACCCATCCGAGCGCTGGAATCGAACCAGCTACCTTTGGATTGCTAGGCAGGCGACTAACCCACCGGACTACCGCGGCCGGCTGCGTTTTTGAGATACTTAAAAATTGGCACCATTCCTATGCCTCGCAAATGTCGATTCATGGTAGTGTCAGATATTACTAATTCCCCTAAAAGGTTTTTAGTGTATTAGGATCTGGAGCCATAGTCTTAAAATGTCGGCATCGAGAGACCGCGGACGATCTAATTTTTCTCTAATACGTTTCTTATAATTTTGCAAAGCTTAGGGTACTTATCCTTGCCAAAAAGACATTCCGCATTCATCATTGTCCGCAAGTTTTTTTTATTAAATCAATGGTCTCATTGGGAATTTTTTCTGCTGGTGCCATGAAACACTATGGGTGCTATGTTACACTACATTTTCTACCTTGTTTAGAAGCTGGGCAACATGATAAAATTCTTTAGTTTCTCAATGCCTATAGGTTGCTGCTGACTTATTTTATTGATGCTAACTTATTTAAAAATGCAGAAGTGATTTTTTTACATAAAAAAGGAGCTCAAGATAATTTAAAGAATTACCGCCCAGTCAGCCTCCTATCAGTAATGCCCAAAGTTTTCACCAAGATAATAGCTAAAATAATATTAAGAAAACTGAATGACACACAACCAAGATAACAAGCAGGATTCAGAAGTGGATTCTGTACAATGGATCAGATCCAAGTTGTACAGCAAGCCATATAAAGGCACAACGAATACACCATGCCATTGTACTTGGCTTTTATCGACTACAAAAGAAAATTTGATAAAATCTCAAAGCAGGCCATAATGGATGCATTGCTTAGTCAGGGGGTAGACAAAACATACGTAAACCTATTGGGCTTGATATATGATGGAGCTACTGCGACAATTCACCTTGATGATCTTGAAGTTGGAATTAATGTAGGGTGAGATGTATGGCAGAGTGAGGCAATATCGCCTATTATTTTCGATAATCGTAAGTATTCGGTAATCTGGATTGGAAACAGAATGGTTTAAAGATCAATGGTGCAAGCTTAAACCATCTTTGATTTGCAGATGATATCGTTCTCTTTTCACAAGACCCAGAGGAGCTGCAAAGACGCATAGAAGAGCTGCGATAGACTGGCGAACCATTTGGCTTAAAAATAAACATGAAAAAGAGTCATATTATGGTGGTTTTATCCAATAAATTTACTGGGGACAAAATAATTTCAATAAATAGGAATAAAATAATTTAAAAATGGATATTGTGGATCACTTTATATATCTTGGACAGAGGATTTCAATAGAGGGGGATACCCTCCGGAAGGTGGAACGGCTTGTTAAATGTGTCTGGCAGGCATTTGGCAGGCTCAAAATAGTGTTTAAGAGCAAACAGTCACTTTGCCCGAAAAAAACGTATTCTATCAGTGCGCCCCGCGCGTCATGAGATAAGGAAGCGAAACCTGGATACTCACATCGCAATCATCTCAAAAACTTCGGGTAGTACAGAGGGGAATCTAAAGATGTATGCTTGGTATTACAAGACGAGACAAAAAGCGCTGCACATAGATCAGGGAATAAACGAAAGTGTGTGACATCATTGAAAGACTAAAGCAATTGAAATGGAGATGGGCAGGTCATATATCTAGGCGATGGGACGACAGATGAACCAAGCCAATTCTAGAGTCGATACCGCTTGATCGTAAACGTTCGTGAAGAAGACCGAAAGCAAGCACGATGGACTGATGACATCATTAAGTATGTTGGACCCGCGTTGGAGAATGATAATTATAAGTATGTAGCACATGACCAATTGTATCCAGTATAAGTTTCCAAAGAATGGCGCACGACAAAACAAAAAATTTACATGGTGCCATATCAATTCTGAGCTTACTGAAATTTAATTCAATATATTTTACGTTAAAAACAAAAACTAAAAATGTACCTAAGTATTTTATGTTATTTTCGATCTGGTGGTTTCAGAATAGGAAATAAAGCATTAGCATAAAAATATTGCCATGGGATAGATTTATTTTAAATGAAGTTTAATTAATAGGAACAGTTAATTTAATCGGAATAATATTTGAGTTAGGAAGACAATTAGGTTCAAACATCTATACCAATTCACTGGTGTCATAAAGCTAAAACACTAACGTTAGTATTTTTCTAGACGCGCATGCTGATAGTGTACAGGCATCTACTCCCTCTCTACGATTCTAATCATCGACTGATAAGAAACAACCATGGAACCCGTTCCGCTGCATCAACCTGCGATTTTTCAGCAGACTTTCCCGATATTTTTAGTTATACGGTTTCTTTATTAATTGCAGTATGCCACTGCAAGTGCGCGAGTGCGTCTAAGAATTAGAAAAAACTTGATCTGCATAGCATTGAAGAAACTAAAAGGTAAATATATTTTTTGTTAATTAAAAACATCAAGAAAATACTCTTAAAATCATTATATTTACACAATAGGTTTACTTATGGGTATGGGCAACTTTATAGGGAAATCTGAAAAAAAATCTATAGTAATCTATCATCTATCGTAATCTAACGCCTATCGTTCCTATTCTATATCAAACGTCCATTTTTCTTCTTCGTTCCAGTCTATACCATTGAGTGAGGTTCTGTGCGCTTATCTGTGTAACTTGCGCAGTGTTCCACTAGCCTCTAACTGTCGTTCGCCTGAAAATACATTATTTGGAGGCGATAAATAATTAATTGTTTATATTACTTTCTTATATTCAAATCAATTCGTCTGGGGCCATACTAGATGCTTAGCTTGATAAAGTTTTATGTTCCTTATTTATTTATTAATTTATCTCATTAAAATTAGATGTTTATAAAAATATTAGTTTGTTTAATGAAAATTATGATATATTTTTTAACGGGTAAAACAGGATTTATTTTAAAACCGAATAAAACAATTTTTTACTTTGTTCTATCTATCACTTTTATTTTTTATCTTTGTGTGACTATAGTTTTGTAAAACAATGTTATATTATCAAACACTACTTTAAAACTAAGGTATTACAGCTATTTATCCTATGTACCTAATTTTACACTTTTGTTGGGTTTATTTTTTTTACAATATTTGAAAGATGGATTTTTTAAAGATAGATAAGATTTTTTAGTGGAGAATTGGGAGATCTGAATTGATAAATGTCCACCTCTCCTCAGATTTATTGCAAGAAAAGTTTCCTAGACTCGATATTTTGCGAAATGGTAATGACCATATGACCATCTCATGCCAATGGATTAAACAAAAATAAACGACGAACAATTCTTGGCCTTAAACGAAACATTCAGGCCACCGTTGAAAATATTCCACGCGATATGTGTGAAAGAGTAATCGAAAATTGGGTCTTCACCATGCATTTCACCACACATTCGGAGGGGGACGTTATTTTCAAAATATAATGCCGTTGTTTGTTCTTCAAGGTGAAATACAAATTTCTGAATTATTACTTGTATTTATTATTATGCCTTATTTTAAAGTTCTGACACTCTTATTGAAAAACCCTTTAAATACATAATAGGTCTTCAATCGTAATATATGGGTTACAATCAAGGATTCATTTCGTACAGAATGAGGATTGGTAATAAGAAACAAGGCTATATATTTTATACATTGTTTTGGCTTTGATAATCGGTTTTGCGTCAAAAAATGCCAAGATTGGGGGATAAGCTCTAAAATTGGGGTTATGAAAACACATTATTTTTGTCACAAATGGAAAGATCATGTATACATTTTATAACAAAAGTATTTTTATTTATAGTTTTTTTTCCTTACAATTTAAAAAGTATATCAAATTGAAAATTAATTTTTAAACCTGGTACCGATGACGCGCCGACAGTTTCCGAAAAAAACGTTCGTGTTACGTCACGATGTTTATTTCCCCTCAACATTACAGACTGCTGATACGAGTGTTTTAGTTTTTAATCAACTTATTCTTGTTAGTATCCCCAGTGTATTGATACATTTATTGAAAATATCAAATCTAATTAGTTATTGTGCCCGTTTCGTACCATTTTCTTCGAATACTACAAAATAACTCGCGAAAGAATGCTTTTAAATGTGGCACAAGATGTAAAACGTCGAATTTAATGGTTGCAAGCAGCACGACGTATTAATCCTAAAACAACATCAAATTTTTACAACCACCTGTCATCAAATATATACGAAAGAATATTATTTATAACAGTATATCAATTTTTTTTATGTTTGTGTATTTACTACCTGCTGAAGCTACATAATCGTGACATTGAGTGTCTTTAACTTTTCTTAGTTTTTCATTAATAATTAAGGTAACTGTTTAAGCTTTACTCAGAACTTTATGTTCTGGACATGCACGTCCTTTCACTGTGCAAATACTATTTTTGCCGTTGAATTGAACATAACCTATAGCCTTGTCACCGTAACTTTCGTGTGACACCTTACAAATAATTTAATTATATTTAATGGAAATATTTTGTTTCTTATTTACATTTACATTTACATATTTTTAAAAAACTCAAATTGATGAACCGATTTGCATTTCTGAGAAAATCTGTGACCATAAATATATTCATACCAGGTATATTATCAGAATTGGCCTTTATGCCTAAACTTTAATAATTTTTACAGTATATACACAGGTAAAAACTGTTCACAGTACTTCCGTGAAAACACTTTAACATAATGACGTCAAAAAAATGGCAGCTAATCGTGGCGCTTTTGTGGCCACGTGATTTTAAATTGTATAAATTTTAATTCATTTATAATTAAATGCAAACAATTTTTTTTAAGTTTTTCGCATTCATTATTAATATTATTTGACAAAGCTTTAAAATAAAGTAAAAAAAAAGATAATTATTTTTTATTCAAAAACCCAATTGCTTGGAATTATATCAAATTACTACATTATATAATTTTATCTATTCAATCTTATAAAGAATAAATTATAATGGGTTTTTATGTTTACCATAAATCGACCTCAAAAAGTATGGTTAGAGAAGGAAATTCTTTTTAAACGCATGACACAAATATGAATATATAACTTAATTCTTTCTATTTTATTAGATCAACAATAATTTTTTGTAATTAGATATTTGATAATTATTCTTTGCTGAGTAATGATCAGGTTTTGTACCTTTTAATTGTTCTTGGTGTAATTAACAATAACACAGGTCAACAGTTGTTTTGGTTCAATTTTTCTGTTGGAACCTTTGGTGTGAAATACTGAACTTGAAGAGATTTACCACTAAACACCAAAACGGTTTTTTTAACTGCTCGACGCACGTTTCGCTAACCATGGTAGCATCATCAGGAGATGATGTAATTTAAGATTAAATCATGATGCTAACATTAACTTGATTAAATCATCAGGAGATGCTAACTGGGTTAGCGAAACGTGCCTCGAGCACTTCATAAAAAAAAGCGTTTGGGTGTTTAGTGCTAAATCTCTTCAAGTTTAGTTGTTTTGGTGCCGGGGTATTTGGAGCTGATTTCATACGAATTTGATGCTCTGAATTGATGGCATTAATTTTTATCTAGAAGCTCAAATTTCTAAGATGTAACATTTTAATCAAATATATTTTACACTATATTAAGTTAAATCCATGGATCAATTAAAAAAAACTACACTAAATTTTTATTATTATATTCTAGAAAATTATTATTTCCAAAGATAAACGAAAAAGTCATCGATGAAACCAACTAGCCACTGAACACTTTAGAAGTTTCTTTTCCGGGACATTCTTGAATTTATTTTGAAACAGTACCTTTTAAATTCCAGCAGTAATCTGCCATCATGTGCGTATTCCATCTTCCTTGATAGCGGTCCTACATAGTTTTAATATCCTGGTGAAATCTTTCACCTTATTCCTCACTGGTGTCTCCTACATTTATGTAAATAGCGCACAGCTCATTAATGCTGAAGATACATATTATCATTAATGCTCATATTTTTTCTTTATTTGGGTTTTTCGCTACAATGTAAAAATCAAAGATTCTATTTTTTTGTAATAAAGAAATAAAGAAAATAAAAATAAAAATTCAAATAAAGAAAAAATATATGAACACGCCACAACCATTCAGACATTACTTATTATTAATGCTCATGTTACACCCAAGGGACCTGAAATTGTTAAGCATCTTGTTTACCAGTTCAATATTGCGTTTGCCCAGAAAATTTCCGTCAACTGCAATAAATCAGCTCCAGGCTTTTCGCTCAGCTTTATTCATCGAATTTACGACTGCAGGATCGTTAATGAGTTGACTTATTTGTGGGCCATCAAATATTCCTTCTTTGATTTTTTCCGTACTCAACTGATGCATTTTTTCCCTATAGGGGAGAGTTGCCTTTAGTGAACCATTTTTCGAAAATCTGCTGCAATATCCAAGTACGAACGAATATTTTATTTAATAAATTAGGCACCTATTCAATAAACTGTAGCGAATCTTTCAATGCTTACAAAAATATTTAATCAAGTCATGTTAAGTGTCAACTTTGTTTTTTTAAAAACCCTGCGTTTTACGAAAAATTTAAAAATTTTACGAAACCGGTGTTCAAAAATGAACCACCCAATTTCATAATTGAATCATATACTAAAAACACCTTTTCCCCATTGCACTGGTGTGCAAATGGGTTAAGTGGGTACCTATTTGAAATCAAATGCAGTTGAATATACATACTTCGGTAGTATAAAAAAATAAATAAATAAAATATACTTTAAATAAGCTCTAAACAAGTAAAAAAACAATTAAGGAACATTACTTTCAACTTTTAAGGAGCTGGTCGGTCTAAGTCGGCGGAGCTGGTCGGCTAAGCGGTACTTAACAAAATTCGCAAATAAACTCTTGGTTTTCTTCAATACTGGCACACTCTTCACGTGACCACCTACAACATTCCTGGCATCTAGCCCAACCTTCATTTGGTTTATAATTAAACTAGCTGTCACTGCAGTATAAACACAACTCGCTACAGTTTTTATTATCGTGCTATCTTGTGAATCACTTAAGCTTGGTGATGGATTTCTCATTTGCATTTTTGGTTTCTTTTCATTGCCGGAAAATAAATTCAAAGTTGCTTTTTCTACTGGCGTCTTTCTTCGCTTTACTGTTTCTGGTTTTTGCTTGCTTGTTCTCTGTATTTTTTTCTTTTTTCTTTAAGATTATCTTTGTATGGGGTACTAGTAAGCAATACTGCAGAAGCTGTTGTTTTATTCTTACGCTTTTGAACAATTTTACTTGTTTCAGGAACAGATGCTAGCACATTTAGACATTGATTAAGTATCTCTGGAGTGATTTCTCCAAATACTTTTCTGAAATGAACTGTCATTAAAGACGAACAAGCAGAATCAACTTGCTGTGAAGTACCATTAGAAGAACTGGTGGGTTGATTGTGAAGTGGGATATCCTCTGTGTTAGCTTCAGGTTCGGCAGGTGGCTCTGAAGAAATATTACCATTTTCTGGGTTTTTATGAACCTGAGGTGTTACGGCAGTTGATGGGGCAAATAAGTGGTCCCCGAACCTATTACGGTTGACTGGCCAAATTCCAGCTCCTTTAAAGGCGTTTTCCGCAATACCGGCAGTAGCAGTTTTTCCATATACCCTGTTCAATCATTCGGACACGTTATAAACTGTTATTGGTTGTCCAAAGTATGCTCGTAACCACGAATCTTGCTCCTGGGCGTAATAGTTTTGCATGGGTTTAAAAAAAACAACATCTAGCGGCTGTAAACAGTGGGTAGTATGAACAGGTAGTTGCAAAATATGAATGGAACGCTGACGAGCAAAATCTAGAGCTACAATATTTTTGCTGTACGTGGAATAGCCATATAGTAACAGAATTACTGGCTTATCTGGGCTTGACTGAACCACATGGTGAAAATCTTTCAGCCACTTAAGAAATTTATGTATCCAGTGTCAGATATTTCAACGATACTTCCCGTTGGAGCTCCTCGTGCAAGCTCAGGGGCAAATCTCTTTCATTTAAAGATAATCATAGGCGGAATATAATGACCTGCGGCATTGCAGCAACAAACCATTGTGGTGTTTAAACCTCTTTCCCCGCTACCAATTCCACTCACTTGGCGCTTACCTTTTTGAGTTACCACCTTTTGCATTTTTTTCTGGACTGTCGTGTAGCCAGATTGATTAACGTAAAATATTGTATTTGCGGTAATATGATGTTTGACAAGTTGCTCTAAAATATCAAAAAATTGCATTATCTTTCCTTTTTCAAAGCCCCGTGCTCGCGCTAGTGATGTGGATTTTGGCTGACGTACTGATAAGTTCGGGTGTCTGCGCATAAATGCATAAAACCATTTCTTGCCAGCAATTTTATTCTCTTTATTAAATGAATTCCGTAGTTGATGTTTTCCCGCTAACTCAAATGCAAGACGCCGTACATCTCTTATAGTGAAACCATAAAGCATTTCTTCAAATTGAATAATGTGCTGAACTAGTTCGTTTTCAGTTTCATTCGAAAAAACACACGTAGTGCCCATTATCTTGACATTTCCAGTGGCATGCTTATTGATTTATCTTCCGTCCAAAGGTCATATTTACCTCTTTGGCATTTTCAAGGTTTGCCTGAAAAAGTAGCATAAATTCAACCGGTTCAATTTCCGAAACGTAAATGGGTTCAATTTGGGAACCACGGATCAATTCGTTTACAATTAACCTCATTTATTTATAACTAATAATTCAATATATAAAATGGGTGAGAATGTTGCTAATAGTGTACCCCTAATACGTCCAATATATCAACAACTTACCGGTACTAATATAAAAAAATCACTTCACTTAAGAAAAACTACAAGAAATATTCGTAAAACACAAACACGTGCATAGTGTTGAATGCCGGCTGCCGCTTCCTTTGAAATTCGATAGAGGGAGATAATTCTCGATAGGCTTTGTACTCTCATTGCAAGATTCTCAAAATCTATTCTCATTGCAAAATGTAGAAAATACCTGGGTGGTTCAATTTAGGTGTGGGTTTAAAATAGGCAATCTCCCCTATATGCAAAGCATGATCCATTCTGCTTTATTAGGCCCAGCTTGATATGAAGTAGAAGAAAGATAATTTTCTCTCGCCCAATTAAGGAGTCGTTAATGACATTCCTTTTCCCTTGTCCATCTTTTCTCTCTTAGACCATTCTTTTGTAACTCAGTGGTGTGGTTTATCTCTGTCAGTCTAGAGGTACAAGGAGCAAATACAGTTTGCTGTCCAATGAGAAAATTTACCATTTTCAACTATACCCACCTCAACTCTGGTTCAAGGTTGATGGCCACTTTACCTAATGTTTTTCTTTAAAACTAAAATCTCCTGCATGATTCATTTAAATTTTCTTTCTGTTCCACCGAAAAGAAAAAAAAATCACTTATTAATATACGATTGTTCTCAAACTCAGATCCGTTTTATACAAACAAAAACTGCAGACCGTAGTCGTAACTCATCCGAGTTGAAAGAAATTTTTGCATCATGGTCTATTGTTATCGGATGCTTACACCATTTAATGGATTTTCCTGGAACTAACTCAACGGCCGATTGACAATAAGGAAAATATACAGGAACCAATCCTTGTATAATAATTTTAAAACAGCCATACTTGAATGTATTGAATTCAAATAACATTGATAGATAAGTAGATGTATCTAAAAAAGGTAGAGTATATAGATAAAAACTAAATTTCATATTTAGAATTAGCGCCAAAAAATTGTTTTTTCTTGTAGGTCTGTTTAATCTAGTGGTTCTATATGTTCTGCCGTTTTTTAATTTGTTTGTTTTTCCTCCATTTTTATATTGTTTATCCATGAATATATATGCATTCGCAATCCCTTTTCTGAACCCTATAAAATGATTAACATTATTTATTTAAAAAACTTAACTCTAATTAACTTTCGAACTTTAGAAACGGAAATTCCATGCAACAAATAACATCAATTTCGATACTTTCTATATTTTGCCTCTCGTCGTGGTCAAAAAGCTGCAGAAGTAGTTTGTGACATTTGCATCGTATTTGAAGTATATCTGCTCAGATTGGTTGATAGTCTGCTCAGATTGGTTTGCCAAGTTCAAAAATGGGAACTTCGACCTGGATGACACCCCCTCTAGTGGATCTTTCGACTGCGATGAGGACTATTTTAGCGCTTTGGAAAGCGCGAGTAGGGTTGTTAAATATGCCAAGAATTGACTGAAAAGATGAGCTTCGGTCTTGCGTTAATTTCACACGTTTTACATCTATAGGATTTACTCAAAAACTCGAAGCTTGTCTGCCACACAAACTAACAGACAGAGGTCATCTTGCTGCTCGACAATGCACGACCTCACAAAGCAAACATCATCAAGAAGGCCCTGAATGATTTCGAATGGGCGGTTCTTCTGCATCCGCCGTACTCTCCAGATGTTGCGTCAGTCGATTATCATCTCTTCCGTTCTCTCTCCAACCAAATGAGGAGCATAATCTTCGCCAATGATAAGGACTTCAAAAACCGGCTTAACTACTTCTTCGAGTTCAGACCCGGTGATTTCTGGCGAAACAGCTTCAATAACGTGGTGGTCGAGTAGTGGCAGAAAGTCGTCAACAATGACGGAGAATACATCATTGATTAATGTATTGTTATGATTGTTGTCTTTTTCAATAAAATTTTGTAATAAAAAAATTGCAAGAACTTTTAGTATATCTCAATAGTTATAACCTTACCTATAAATAGTGTTTATTCTAATATGATATTTACAGAAAAGTTAAAAACATTTTACGCAATTTTCTTGTTAATTTTGGGAAAATTTCTTAATATTACATTTTCTTGCGAAACGAGGATTTTCTAAAAACGTTTTTGCAATAAATTTTAGAGTTAAAAAAAACCCCAATAAAACAAGTGTTAGTTTACATAGCATAAATAAACAATAGACCATGATGCAAAAATTTCTTATAACTCGGATGAGTTACGACTACGGTCTGCAGTTTTTGTTTGTATAAAGCGGATCTGGGTTTGAGAACAATCGTTTATTAATAAGTAAAACTTTTTTTCTTTTCGGCGAAAGAGAAAAAAAGTTTAAATGAATCATGCAGGAGATTTTAGTTTAAAAGAAAAACATTAGGTCAGAATCTTATTGACGTTCGTTAAATATTAAGGCTTTTTTTTTGCATTAGTATTTATTAATGACGAATGGTCTTTAAGTAAATTACACATACTCGTAAGCAAAAGAAATAATAATGAGTTTCCCTTAAACAATCATATATCTGGACAAATTCAGTTAGTAAAAAAGTCTGTGTACATCATATAACTTTTACTATTTTATTAGTTTTTTACAAATATAAAGTATACTTTATAAAAGTAAACTTTCATTAACATAACCATTTTTATTTTGAACTATTTTCTTCTTAACACTTTTTCATCAGAATATATATAAAGTGTGATTTTCTTAGCGTGTCCAAGCTTCTGATAGGGGTCGCTGTCAAACGAACTGTGAGTTTGCGCTTTACTAGCGTCAACATTATTCAGTATTGTCTGGCAAATTATCATGAAATATTTAACAACAGAGCAACATTTGCAAATTTTGGAAATTTATTATCAAAACTAGTGTGCTATGCGCCAAACTTATAGAGCAATTCGTAAATTTTATAGTACACATAATCGCTCAACTGAGCGATTTATTCGCCGAATTATCAACAAATTTCGAACTCATTTCACGCTGTTCAATATTAAAATAAAAACTAGACAAACAAACAGTGCCTTACGAAGAAAATATCGCCGCTGTCCTGACAGTGTTGATGAAGATCCAAATTAATCAATTCGTCGCTGTCAGCAGGAAGTTGGGCTTTGTTATTCGACTACGTGGAAAATTTTGTGTAAAGATCTTGGTCTCGTGCCTTACCAGATCCGGTTTGTTCAAGACCTCAGTCCGCAAGATCCGTTTTGCGTCGTACGTTCGGTGAATGGGCTCAAAATCAATTGCAACTCAACCCAAAATTTATCCGCAAAATGTTGTTCAGCTATGAAGCTCATTTTTGCTTAAATGGCCACGTTCATAAACAAAATTTCTGCATTTGTAGTGAAAATAATTCGCAAATGATCCAACAAATGCCGTATCCAAAAAAGTGCACCTTATAGTGCGGATTGTGCGCCGGTGGTATCATTGGGTATTTTTTTTTTAATTAAGCTGGAAAGCACGATGCCGTTAAAGGAAGAAATCGTTACAGAGCGATGATCAATGATTCCGAATTTGAATGGTATTGATGTGGAGGAGATATGGTTCCAACAGGACGCCTCCACATGTGATACAGAAAACTTAATAATCTATTTATTGAAGGAATAATTCGGTGCGGAAATTATTTCGAGGAAGAGTTAGTTGGCCAGCAAGGTCATGTGATTTAACGCTTTTAGATTAGTTTCTTTACGGTTATGTTAAATTTTTGGTCAATACCGATAAATCAGCGACTATGGCCTATTGTTTGAAAAAGTGGTCGAAAATTGGATGGACAGAATGCGCTTTGTCAGAAGTAGCCACGGCGGACATTTGTAGAAATTGTTTTCAAACATTAATGCCATTGAATTTAAAGTTCGATTGCACTAAAAAAAATATATTTGAAGTTTATTTTAAGAGCAATTTGACAAAACAAAACAAACAATGGATACATTTTCTGTATACACTGGTTTTTTTAAGTTTTATTTCATTTTTCTTTAAAGTAGCTCTCACACATCGGGCCGAACAACTCAATATTTGATCGGTCAATACATCAAATTGATGGGTTATCCACGATACAATCCTATTTGGCATGCAATGATTTATTTTTTTACCGTCCATGCAGAATAAACTTCGTGGTCAGTGATTTTTGATGCCAGAAAAAGCGATTGTTGCATTCAAAATGGATTGTGGATATTTTGGAGACATCTCAATAGAAACTACCATGTTTCGGAGATGCCTCAATCGGAATGGAAAAGGTGCCATGAAAATTGGTCAGACGTATGCACAGTGTATTGATCATGGCGGAGAATATTTTGAAAAACAATAAAACCATATTCAATGATAAATATTTGTTTTGATTCATTATTCTGAATATAACAACCCCCGTATGTAACAATGGTTCCTAATAAAACGTGAAGAATTTATGAATCGTTAAGTTAACCAGACATGATACAGATGCGATATGATACAGAATATATAAATTCATTGCTTTCATTTTATGAGATCAATACTGAGTTTTTGTAATTAGGATATTATGTTCTTGGTTTAGTAATGACCAGGTTTTGTGCATTTAAATTTTTCTTGGTGTAACTAACAACAATCTAGTTATAATCTCTCCCTTAGATAGTGTTTATTTTAATACGATGTTTACAAAAGCGTTGAAAACATTTTACACAATTTTCTTATTAATTTTGGCAAAATTTCTTAATATTACAACTTCTCTCGAATCGAAGGTTTTCTAAAAACGTTTTTGCAATAAATTTTAAAGTTAGAAAATACCCCAATAAAACAAGTATTAGTTTACATAACTTAAATAAACAATAGGCCATGATGCAAAATTTTCTTATAACTCGGAAGTGTTACGACTATCTTTGCATATTTTTTAGCCACCGACAAGATATGCAATGGAATATTCGAACACGAATATCTCGCAAACGGCGTGAGATGTCGATATTAACCTAGGGTATGTCTCTTCTCTATTTTGAAGTCAAAATATTCCCAGCTTTACAGGGTAAAAAAATATGAGCGAGTTAATTTCTCACAAAGTAGGTAGCAAGCACCCTCTAGGAACTAGTCTCGAGCTAGTATCAAATTCGAATTTGTCGCCTTTGAAAACCCAATACCCCGATTTTGAGCCTGATACCTTCAACCGTTTTTAAATTATCTTATCTCATCTCATTTATAATTATCTCATCTATTGACTAATTCCTCTTATTTTGATCTCTACTATCACCAGTTGCTCTATGGCGGATAAGTTACAGGACACCCTATATATATATATATATATATATATTGTGTCGCATTTAAGATGAAGACACCCCCATATCTCCGCTATTTGAAGGAATACAGATTTGAATTTTTGCACAGTCATACAGGTGGATGGGTCACATTTTTTAAGATACTCAACTGAAACCTGAATTTTAAACTCAACCTACTACGAATTCACAAACAAGGTCAATCCTGAATATTTTGCTTCGCGTTAGAGATATCGAAAAAGGTTATTAGAAAAAGTTGTTCCGAATATTATTTTAACCCAAGATACCGAGTTTTATGATAAAATTCGCATTTTTGTTTTTTTTTTATTATTTTGGTCTATACACAAAATTATTACAAGTTTATTTGTTTAATTTAATAATTAGTGTGCCATGGTAAGTAAAAACTTGATGTGAACTCTCACAACTAGTCCTCCGTCTATTCGAATACATTTTTCGATTCTTTTACGATTCTGTTGTAATAATTTTGTGTATAGACCAAAATAATGACAAAATTAAAAATGCGAATTTTGTTATGAAACTTGGTATATGGAGTTAAAATAAAATCCTAAACAACTTTTTCTTATAACTTTTTTCGATATATCTAACGCGAAGCAAAATATCGAGAATTGACCCTGTTTGTGAATTCGTAGTAAGCTTAGTTTAAAGTTTAGATTTCAGTTGAGTTTCTTAAAATACGTCACCTAACAATCTGTCTGACTGTGTAAAAATTCAAATTTGTATTTCTTCACACAGCGAAAATGTGGGGGTGCCTTTAATGCGACACACTGTATAGATTATATATATATATATATATATATATATATATATATATATATATATATATATATATATATATATATATATATATATATATATATATATATATATATAGCTTATCATTCGGATTTTGGATATTACCTCAAAAAAGTTTAAATTTGTTGACCTGTATAATTCGACAAGTTGACTGGAATCTGCCCTTTATCCCCGTTTATGGTTTTCTTATATTTTGGTATTTGAATGGTATTATAATTTACTTTTTAATGAGTCTTAAGTTACTTATATTTATATTACTTATCATGTTCATGTGTATAACATGAGATTTTTCATTTTGTCTCTCTTTTCATCATTGAGATTTATCATATTTTCGATATGTGGACAATATGTTTTTTATATCTAGTTAATTTGGATATTTTAGTTTGCTTAACATACTTCTGATCACAATCTTCACAACTAATTTCATAAATCCTCGATTTACCATGTTGGTCGGCTTTATCCTTTGGATTACCCAGGACTTCTTTCAAGTTATTGTACGGTTTGTAATTACCTTAATGTCCGCTTCTTTCTAAATTTTGTCTACAATTTTTTTACGATAACCATGTACTTCGGCTACCTCCCTAACCAATTTAATTCTTTGTTACAAATATCTTGGTTTAAAGGAAAATTATATAATCTACCTACATCTATCTTTCTACCTTTCTATCTTTTCTATCTTTCTTTCTTTCTTCTTTCTATTATTCTACCTTTCTATCTTTCTACCACAGAGTTTAAACTAGCCATTTTGTTGTGGAATGTTTAATTTGAAGTTAGGGACATGTCTCGAAGTATACAGATTCTAAAGATATAAAAATCTAACCTGTTGTTTTATTCAATTCTTCTATTGGAACCTTTGGTGTTAAATACTAAACTTGAAGAGATTTACCACTAAACACCAAATCACTTTTTTTTAACTGTTCGACGCACGTTTCGCTAACCATGTTAGCATCATCAGGAGATGGTTTAATCTCCTTTAATTTAATAATCTCCTTTAATCAGATTAAATCATCTCCTGATGTTGCTAACATTGTTAGCGAAACGTGCGTCGAGGAGTTCAAAAAAAGTGATTGGGTGTTTAGTGGTAAATTTCTTCAAGTTTCTTTTTTATTGTTCACTAAAATATCGGATATACATACGGGACCGGTTTCTAGCCTTTCAGCGGTCATCAGCCGAGCTCCAGATGAACGCAAGAAAAGCAGTTGGGAGAGACGATCGGGGCCATGCCATGGCAACTGGCCATTTTGATGCGGGGGTCGTAATTGCTGGACTTCTTTCTTTGGGGTTAAGTTGATAACAATAATTTGGGTTGATGACAATAATGTGAAAAGGTTTTAAGAGTTAAAGAACAACATCCGAGTATCATTTATGAGATAGTAATTGTGGGTCTATGTCACAAATGACCCATCGGATGTTATCGTTTAGCTATGAAAATCTTTTCAAATATATGTTGGGTGGGGGTTAAGGTGTAATTGGTTAGTTGATAGTTGATGAGTTAAAGGTTGATGATATTGTTGGTGGCATGGACTTCATCATAATTTGTACACTTTTTATACCTTCGGGTTTTCAACGGTGATGATTGTTTGTGCACTTGTATATCAATGAGGAATGATGGTTTGTCATTGTGTGCGAAAAAATATCTATTATAGCATTGTATTCAGCTATTCTATTTACATTTTAAGTTTCATTCCGAGAAATAAAGAAAAATTATATAAATTTTGCATTATAAAAAATATGAATATTAGTCCGAAGATTTTATCAGTTGCTTGCATTTCTTATTATTTCTGCTGGATTTTCTTTAGGGTAAATAACTTTGCGTAATGAATTACTTAACGCGTTCTACATTTCCTGAAATATATTATTCGATTTTTCCGTTTATTAAAAAAGATAATGTTAATTTATGTAACTCCACGACTGCATCTCAAGGAAATTGGTTAAAGCGACTACAAGTATTAGTTGTACAAGATACAATTCGGAGAAGTTATCTCTCATGCAAATAAATAGAAAATTCGAATTAATGAGAATGAGGTTAAGTAAATAATGATAAGTACTCGTCAAGAAGATTTTGCTCTTGGCCAATTGGATTTTTCGATTTGTATGTATGCGTTCTAAGAATCAATTCGTGATATGCAAATTAATTTTAGGAACTAAATACTAAATGGATTTTTACATCTTTCGAATAAAAAAATGTAGCTTTTTGAAGTAATAAGAGAAAGTCTGTAAAATCCAATAAGATATATTTTCTATAATATTGCATAATTTGCAATAAGTTGTGAGTAGTAGTTAGGAAGATTGTTACATTTATTTATTTTTTAACAATTATATTTGATTTTAAATGATTTCTTGAAAGTTAAACAATTAAATTATATAGCAAATCTGAACATAAAACTTTGAAGCTGTAAATTAACTGGCAAAAAAATTGCAGCACTGAGAGTGGTGTTTGATTAATTTTATTTTATTTTTTGGTAAAATATGGGTACTAGAGTAAGAAATAAAATGTTAAAATTTGGCAATGGAATCTGAAGAAGTTGTCGTATAACCAGTACATTTTGCTCGATTTAAAGTAATTTTTTAAGATATTTTTGCAGTTTTATCGGACTTTAAAATGTCATTTTTAAGTAACATTTATTTTGAGTAAAATAGGGCATATCATTAGATTCACTGGGCGTTTTTTTATAGGCTACTATTAGGTTGATACAGCTTAGTATCAAATAAAGCATGAGTATATATTAATTAAATTTAATCATTCCCAAAAAAATCACATAGCTGTTTATTACAGTGAGACAAGTCTACATAGAAATAGAATAGAAACCCACTGACAAATAATAACAGATTATCTTTCTACTGGATGTAATCAATTTACATTCAGAAGAATAAATATTATTTATTATAATAGTTTTGATTGATTGCGCGGTTGGCTCTTGGTGAAACATAGTAACAATGATAATAATTAAAACACTTGGTATTTGTTTCACAATATATTCAAGATATTCTCTAACATGTTTCGGCCTCGCGACCATTCTCAAAGAGAGTTATGTATAAACTAAACTAAAGTTTCAAAGTGCTGTCTAATGGAAGTCGTTTTTTTTCATCTCGTTAAATTTATTACACTATCAATAATTGGAGTATTTCCGAAGTCTAGCTGGGTGTTTGTTAGGTTTTTGCCGTCGTATATGGCTTTTTTAATTTCGAAAATTTCCAGGTAATTTAACAGCCTGCTTTTATTGCAGCTATGTATTAATTTGGTATTATTAATGTTAAAAAAATGGTTCTGGTCTATACAATGTTCGGCAAAGCCCGTCTTTCTCTGATTGTGTAAAATTGAATATTTATGTTCTTTTAGCCTATATAAATAGCGTCACACATATAAAGAGCAAAATTTTGTGACAAATCTGGAGGCCGATCGCTCAATGATAGGCTAAAAGAACATAAATATTCAATTTTACACAATCAGAGAAAGACGGGCTTTGCCGAACATTGTATAGACCAGAACCATTTTTTTAACATTAATAATACCAAATTAATACATAGCTGCAATAAAAGCAGGCTGTTAAATTACCTGGAAATTTTCGAAATTAAAAAAGCCATATACGACGGCAAAAACCTAACAAACACCCAGCTAGACTTCGGAAATACTCCAATTATTGATAGTGTAATAAATTTAACGAGATGAAAAAAACCGACTTCCATTAGACAGCACTTTGAAACTTTAGTTTAGTTTATACATAACTCTCTTTGAGAATGGTCGCGAGGCCGAAACATGTTAGAGAATATCTTAAATATATTGTGAAACAAATACCAAGTGTTTTAATTATTATCATTATTTATTATAAGTTAATATTTTTTTTGGTAAAATTTTAGATGTTTTTTATATAAGAAACTCTTCAAATCTTTTTAATGTGGTAGATGGGTCCACATTTCTTCTTGTTGGTTTTCTCTTAATAATTGGTGAATTTTCTCCTCAATACTTTTTTATCTGCGATCTGTCCTCTTCATTCTTTTGCAGTTAGTGTCCTTATATATTCTTCTACTTGTTGTTTCCATCTGATTCTGGTGTGGTCTGTCTGGTCTGTTACGTGCTGGTTTCTATGTAGTTATATCTTTTATTGGTGTAATCTTTTCTCTTTTCAGTATGTGTCCGTACAATCATTTTCTTTGCTCCTATTATTTTTCTTATTATTTTTCGTTCTTAATATTTAGTTTGTGTTTTTCTTTTGCTGTTTCTGCGGTGTATGTTACTATTAGTTTTATTGTTGTTTTAAATATTCTTAGTTTATTTTTTGTTTTTAATTTATTATCTTTCAGTAATTGCTATCGAATGCTCTATATCCTCCTAAGATAAGTTTCTTACCATTTTACATGTTAAATTAGAAATTACAGCGTCTTTTGTATATTACAAATTCTCGTGTATAATTTTGTACATACAATTTGCTTGTATGCTAAAATTTTTGTTGGCCATTTTGTAAAATAATTTGCACACGAACTTTTGCATAAAACTGTGTCGAAAAAAATGTTTACAAGTTGTATAAGGATTTTAGTGATGGTAATGGAGCAGTTGAGGATGAACCTCGTTCAGGGAGAACTTCTACATCAAGCAGTGAAGAAAACGTCAGCAAAATCAAGGATCTAAACTCAGTAGAGTTATCACCGATTAAATATTAGGTTCTATTCAAGAAAAGTCGTATAGATTTGTGGCAAAACAATTAATGGATTTCGCATGACGATAACGTACCATCGCATGGGGTAATAATTGTTCATCAGTTTTTCGCTAAATATCAATCAAATGCCATTTCACAAGCACCATATAAACCAGATATGGCACTGTGTGGCCTTTTTTCCATTGAATCGATTGAAGAAACCACATGTCCAAGTCCGCTGGCCGGTTTAAAAAATACCAGATATTGAGCACAAAAACTGTTTCGGAGACTAGAAAAAACGCTGGCAATACACTTATTGCACTGAAGGGGTACTAATTTGAAGGATACAAAATACATTTTGATGAAAAAATAAATACTTTGTGTTTTATTTAAAATTTCACTTTACTTTTTGATTATACTGTGATTATAAATATGCTAATCTAGAGTATTTTTAAGCTTACAGGATTGCCTTTTTCAAATTCATTAAATTTTGGTTATTAAATGTATATCCACATTTATATTTATTCATCGTGCAAACTATACATATATTCTTTTTAAATTTGCATCATATCTCATCTCAAATAAGGGTATTTATCTATATTTCATGACGTTGTGCTAATATAGAGTATTTTTAAGTTTACAGGATTGCCTTTTTCAAATTCATTAAATTTTGGTTATAAAATGTATATCCACATTTATATTAATTCATAATTGGGATATGTGAGTTCCGTACAGACGATACATACATTCTTTATGGATTAGCATGATATTTCATCTCAAATAAGGCTATTTATCCTTGTTTCATGGACTTTGTGATAATCTAGATATCTGATGTTTGGTGTGTAACATTAATTATTTCTATAGATGTGCCTTATATTGCCGAGTCAATTGTTTTTTCTGTAGCTTGAATATTCTGTTAAATTAATTAATTAAAAATAAAAGATGACAGTATTTAATTCATTTATATAGAGATTATTAAAGATTCCAATGTCAATAAATAATTATAAGAAAGAATTGAATGTCATCAGACAGATCACATTAAATAACGGATACGACCCAAATATTATAAATAAAATAATTAATAAAAAATACCACAATAAAACTATTAATTTAATATATCCTGTCAAAATCAGAAATACCGCGTACAAAACAATTACATATACAGGAAAAGTTACCACATTTATTTCTAAATATTAATCAAAAATAATATAAATATTGCTTTCAAAACAAATAACAGTCTAAGACGCCTCATTAAAAATAATAAAAGTCAAACGAACAAATTTGATAAAGCTGTAGTTTTTTTGATTGGGTGCGGTTTGTGTCCAAAAGTCTATGTTGGAGAAACAGGGAGGTCTCTTCCACTAGGTTCAACGAATACAAAATAAGTTTTAATAAACAACAAAAGAATTGTCATTATGCTAACCATTTATGTTATAAAATGATACTTTCAACGATATTTTTCAAATGTTATATAATGAAAATAAATCAAAAAAAACTAAATCTTATAGAGAGACTAGAAATTAATAAACGAAGACGAATATTTGGATATTTTGCTAAATGATCAGGTTGACTTAAATTTAAATTTATATTGGGCATTTAGACATTGAAAAAATGAATTTCCCCATTATCATCATTTATTGAATTATTCGGTCAATGGACAGTTTAGATTGTAACCACTTTTCTAATAATAATTTAATACAGTTTGTATTTGAAAAATGAATGTGTGTCGAAACAATTGTAATACATACAAGTTTTAAATATAATGGAAATGTGGATATAATTTAGATCTTAGTTTGTTTATTTTAAATGAATTTTCATTAAGTATCGACTACCCCAGTTTCTACCGTCGTACCAGGAGCATTTTGCCAATTATTTATTTAGAAATTATACCATGGGTATCAATAGAATAATCATGTTATTTGATTATAAAGCTAGGAAATTTTTATGACATTTTTTAATAACGCTGATTTTATTTGTTCAAATAATAATATGAGAATATTAAAAAGCAGTTGTGATAAAAGTTGTACAAACACAAAAATACTTTTAAAAAATAAGGAATTACCGATTCTCCGATGTTATAATATTTTATGCAAATTTAATATAAATTAAATTCAGAAATATGCCGGTAAAGAATTCCATGATATTTGCAGCTAATTTGATCATAGTTTATTTTCAATGACGCATTTGATATTTAGAGCCATAAAATTAGCGATTTTAATTAATATGTTAATATTTTGACTATTTTAGAAATTTGCATTATCATTTTAATAAATATTTTCAGTTCAAATTAAAATTCAACTGCCGGTAATGTATTGAATTGTCACGTCAGGTGCTTTTTCTCGACTTTCTCAAATAGATTAATTTAACTGAATATTCATGAGTCCTCATGAATATTCCTAGAAATATGTCCTCCTAGAATAGGTCCTCCTAGAAATGCTAGAATGAGTATTTTCATTGTATTTAACTTTTTTCTTCCATTGAGATAAATGAACTGCAGATGCACATCAAAAGGTATGTGTTTGATATGGCGATGATGTTCTAGTCGGACGCACTTGCGATAATTGATTTGGGAAATTTTATTCTGGTGATTTTTCTTTCTTTCTGGTGAGCTGCACCATGCTTTTATGAGAATTGTTTGACATTAACGCTGTATCGGAGGTACAATCGGGGGCAAAAGTACTACAAATCAGAAATTCTGGAATATATTTGCTTTACGAACATAGAAAAGGAAAATTAATAAAGATATTCCTAGAAAATGATGTACAATTAAAAAAGAAAGCAAATTTCACCTAAAATCAAGAATTAAATTAATAATAACAAATAATATGAAAAAGTATACCTCCAGTCCAGTATACCTCGCCTAAGGTACTGGACAGGTCACGGGTGGTGGATAGTGAAAGTCTCATTAGATATTAATGGACAGCTGCGAATATTTCAAAATAAGCAGCCCCGAACGAAGGCAAAAAAAAACTAAATCCACTTAGCGTCTGACTTGTATGAAGCGGTTAAGTGGTCAGCGTCTGTTCACCAGTGGTGCGGCTGATATTTAAATTCTGGAACTAACTTCTCCAGTTTTAACCTCTGAACCGTCATGGTTCAAACCTTTCATTCAAAGTACAAGATGAAGCGTTCTAGTAATTACAAAATTACCCCAGGAGGTAGATAATCCTCTGTCAGCTTTGCTGGTACAACCGGAATTTCGGATTCTGGGGTGCCCGGGCTTAAACGTAAAATCTTTCAGAGGGAGTCGGAGACCTCTGGCCAACGTCTGAAACCGAAAACAAAAACGTTCTTTGTAACGGTAAATATCAACTCTCTACTGTGCCCAGGAAAACTACACGAATTGGGGCGAACATTGAATCAGCAAAAAATCCAAATTTTAGCTTTGCAAGAAACCATATTGACAGATGATAACACCTTGGAATTCGACACCTACAGACTTTTTAAAAGTAAAAAGGACAAAAAAATACTCAAAAATACACCACATCTCGGTGTTGCTTTCGCTTTCTCAAGAAACATTCTTGGTTCTATAACTAATGTCACTATCCCTCAAGTGTGCTAACAAAAACTGTACATTAATCAATGCACACTTCTGAGTTAACGAAGAAAATAAATCTAATCCTGAAAAAGTAAATAAGTCCTGGGGAATGCTGGAAAAGACTATCTCTAAAATTCCCTCTAACCATGTAAAAATCCTATTGGGTGATTTCAACGCCCAACTAGGGAAAGAAAGAAAGTACAAGAAAACAGTCGGCAGTTTCTCCGCTCATAAATGGACTAACCACAATGGTAGAAGATTGGTTGAACTATGTTCGCAATTTAATCTAAAAATAATGTCAATTCATTTTAAGAAAATAACAAAACAAAAGACCTGGAGGTGCCCAAACATGTACACGAGTGAATTTCAAATTGACCATGTTGCCATTTCGTACCCCAATTATAAAGAGATTTTGAAGTCCGGAAAGGAGCTAACATAGACACAGATCACTACTTGACTAGAATCAAACTTAGCTTAAAACCTCGAAAACTTATTCAAAAGAGACTGCTAATACCAAAGTTCGACCTTACGAAAATATAACCTACCCTAACAAAAGAGTTTGATAAACAACCAGCCCAGAACTGGCAAGAAATGAAGCAAAACATTCTTAAAACAGCCTTAAAGTTGGTCCCTTTACAAAAATGTAGAAAACATCCGTGCTGGGATGAAGTTTGCGAACAAGCAGTATTAAGCCGAAGTAAAGCATTCAAAGATTGGAACAGTCAAAAAACAGCAATAAATTATAACATCTTTTTGGAAGTAAGAAAAGAAACATCGAAGTTAATTAGACAAACTAAAAGAAAATATGAAAATAGTTGACTTAATGAAATAAAAAAAGATTTCCAAAAAATAACACCCGAAACTTTTACAAAACATTTAAAACTAAATTAACAAGCTACCAACCCCAAAGTCTTTGCTTCCACAAAAAAAACGGACAATTAGCTCTAAATAACCAAGACAATTGCAAAGAACTTGCGAAATATTTTGAACAACTACTAAACTGTCCTGAGCCCTTAAACAAATTACCAATACTAAACCCTAAACAAACAAACCCAGATTCATTACCACCGAATGAAGATGAAGTAATTAGGCAAATCAAGCGGCTTAAAAATAACAAAGCTTCTGGTGAAGATGGAATCACTGCTGAACTTTTGAAATTCGCTGGTCCAGGTACAATCAAGGAAATAACCAAAGTTCTACAAGAAGTTTGGCGAAGCGAACGGATTCCAGAAGATTGGAAAGATGCTTTAATCCATCCACTACACAAGAAAGGAGATAGAACGGATGTAAACAACTACAGAGGGATATCTCTTCTCCCAGTTTGTTACAAGATTCTTTCTCAATGTCTACTAGACAGAGCACAGGGACAGTTCGAAACTAAAATTGGTGAATATCAAGCAGGTTTTCGACCGGGCAGATCCTGCACTGAACAGACCCTGAATCTAAAGTTGATCCTAAGACATCAAAAACTGTACAATAAAAATCTCGTCTGTACATTTGTGGATTTTAAAAAAGCATATGATTCTATTGACCGCGAATCTT
>JARFXV010001145.1:82500-215643 GCA_031761425.1 Cosmopolites sordidus
TGTGAGTCAAATGAATAATTGGTCTATTATTTTATTAAGATAAAACTTCAATCCAAACAAAATCAAGTGAAAATAATTATTATAATACTTTTATTTATCACAACATTTTCTTTAAAACTAAAGCAAATACTCAAATTGTCTGCCTTCGGCACGAATACATGCTCTGCGTCGCCTCAGAAAAGATCTTTTCACCAGTCGTTCGAATCTCCTTGCCTTTATTTCTTCTGCTGTTTCAACAATTCTGTGACGCAGTTCGGCTACATTTTGTATTGGTTTTGAATAATTTTTTTCTTTTATGTAGGCTCAGTAAAAATAATCAAGGGGGTTTACGTCCGGAGAACGAGGAGGCCACTCAATTGAACTACGGCGCTCAATCTACCTTTCTGATATTCTCTGTTCATATAATCATATACAGGGCGAGCATAATGCGCTGGGCAACCATCTTGTTGAAACCACATTTCGCTTTAGAAATTGAGTGGTACATCTTATAACAAAGTCTGCAAATCGTTTTAGAGAAAATCCGAAGTAGTTGGCGGCATTGAAAGTTTCAGGCAGCTCAAATGGTCCATTTATTTATCCGTTTAAAATTCCGGTTAAATAAATGTTAACTTTAAATTGATACTTATGTAAGTTTAAATAACCGTCTTTTTTAAACATCGATTCGTCACTCCATAAAATTTTGTTTAGCAATTACGGATCTTCACGTTTTTTCGTCAACATTGTTCTACAAAAATTCATTCTGGGAGTGTAGTTACGAGGTAGCAAACTTTGTATACTTTGCACATGATACCGGTGATATTCGTATCGTTTTAAAATTCGATGAGCAACACTTTTCGGTATTCCAGTGTTTCTTTCAAACGCACGTACTGAAGTGCTGAGGTCATTTTGGATTTTATTTAAAATCTCGTCGTCGTCGTGTTCTGGAGGACTCCCACCGGCCGTACGAGTTCCAAGCAATCCTCCTTGCGAGTATGGCATGTGTACATTGATAAACATACAGTGATCTGGGTGACGCTCCGCATTATTATTCCCTTCTGTTCACAATCCAGATTACAAAATACCTCTTCAAGGCAGGCTGAGAAAGGAACAGGCGATACTGAATCACTCTGCCGTATACCACGTTCTACGTTGATTTGAACTTCAAAGTCACCCATGTGAACTGCAGCTCCCTCACACTTCAGATCCCAGTAGGTTCACACACACACACACACACACACACATACACACCATCACACACATACAGATATATATATATATATATATATATATATATATATATATATATATATATATATATATATATATATATATATATATATATATATATATATACCAGGTGTACCATTAAGAATGGATCGCGGCCGTCTCTTGAAAACTATTTATCCCACAGCTTTGGGGAAAAAAAATTGTACTAAAAATGATCATGAGAAATTCACCAAAAATATTTTTAAGCTTCTAAAACGACCGCAAGAGGGCGTGACGAGCTAAATATTTTTAAAAATCATTTTTTGTGTGTATTTTCAAGTGTTAACCGAGTAAGAAAAATGCTCAGTTATAATTAGCAAACTGTCCTCAATTTGGATTCAGTTAAAAGGTGAAAGTTCAGTAAAAAGTTCAGGTTTCGGTGAAAACCCGAAATCGATATCTCTGACATGTCAAGAGATATTTCGATTTTTCTGAAAAAAATCAATTAGTTTTAATTTCTACCGTAATATTAAGTTAAAAATTGGTCTTAATATTTAGGTCGCAATCGCAACCGCAACAATTTTATTTAAAAAATAAAATTATCTATTCAGTATCAATCATCATAAATGTTCTAATCCTGACCTTGATAATATTTTCTAATTTAATTACATAAGCAGAAAAAATGCCTTTCCCCAATTGTTGCATTTTCTCTTTTGTGATGCTTAAATACTACTTGACAGAATATTGAAATCAGTTATTAATAAATATACCTATTCTTTCTTTTAAACTAAATGAATGGATGAATGAAATTATGCGTTTTCGGGTTTCCAAATAAACGCATGCAATCCTTAGGTACATTACACAAAGAGTGTAAGAAGGGAACCATGGAAACAAACCAAAACAGTCAAATTAACTTGTCAGTTTTGAAATGCATTACATTTTCAACATTGCATTTATTGATTATTAATAATTATTATAATAATATCTAACAATGCCTTTTACGAATAACGAGGCCTGTGACATGTTGGCGGTGTATTTCCAATGTTTTGAAAATGCATGTATTGCAGAGCGGCAATATGCAAGTCAATATCCCGAAAGAAGGCATTATTCGAAAAAGGTGTTTACACGTCTAGCAAGACGCTTACAAGAAACAGGAATTGTGCATCCAGATCCAGTCCGCACCAATGGAGATAATGTCGTAATACGTAATGGTACATCAACGTATATATATATATATATATATATATATATATATATATATATATATATATATATATATATATATATATATAGCAACCTCGCATCGGTGTCTGATGCGGTACGAAAGGAAGGGCAACTTAACCAAAAATAATAACGAAAACGGGAGTCGACGTTAAGAAGTCGTCCAGTTAAGATAGCGATTCGGGATTGCCGACGAATAGTAATGGCAACTTGGTTTTATTGAAGCAGTCCATAAGTAAATATAAAATATATTAAAAGTACTCCCAATCGCAACAGTGATTCAGTCACATTTGACTGAACACTACTAAACAGTGGGTTTATAAAATCTACTTTGTGTGATTTGCGTGGATGTTTAAATAAAAGAAATTTACGTAAATTAATGTAATCTTTTGTACTGTACGAACATTCAAAATCTCTTCTAGTTGTTATACGTTAGAAATATACAATCGACTTTTCTATATTTGACCTTGACCTACTTAATCTATTGTATCTCTATTTATCATCCATCTATCATTTATTAATAAAACGCCAAGAAAATGTTTCACTCTGGAAAAATAGAGTAATGGAATATGAGAAATAGACCATTTACGATAACGTGAAGAAGAAAAAACACCATAAAATCGCGATCAACAATTTTACAGGCTGCATTACATTTGAAAAAGATCAGGTTCTTAGTAGTGTGTGATTATATGAGGATATAGTGAAAAGTCCGACTCGGTTTAAGTTAGATATTGTTTTTTTTTATAGAAAATATTTTCAACGTAGTCCCTGTGTTATTTCAATACACTTCACCATCCGATTTTCCAACTTTTTTATACCTTTCAAAAAGTACGACTTGCCGAACTCTGTAAAATAGTTCTCTGTTTTGGCGATGATATCTTTATTTGATGCGAATTATTTCCTGTTAGCTATTTTTTCAGTTTGGAAAGAGAAAGAAGTCGGAGGGGGTCAAATCACGTACAATAAGGTAGATACGGTATTAATTAGTAGCGCAAATTGATCAATATTGTTTAAATTGTCCAAATGAGGGTATTTTTTTAGCAACACTTTTTAATATAATAATAATAATAATGCAGTATTCCCTGCAGTATTCTCCTGTGACCATCTTTCTTTTTTTCAAAATAGTTGATGAAAACCCACCTTTGTTTCTGGTGTGTTTGTTTCCAAGTTTTAGTCACGAATTGCTGCAGAAGCTCCTTGGAATGGAATTTGTGCATGTCTAAACACCGTTGTGTATGCAAAGAACAATAGAACGACACTGGGAAATTTAGCGACAGAACTGGAAATGTACATAGTTAGCACAAAATACCAACACAAAACACAGCATAAAGTAACATGGTTAATCCTAGACAGAACGACAAGAAACCAGATAGACCACATCCTCATAGACAAAAGAAGACGAAAAATGATACAAGATGTAAGATCGTTCCGAGGAGCAGACGTGGGTACTGACCATATTCTAGTAATAGCGAAGTTTAAGTTAGGAATGGTAGGTGGAGTGAATTTACAAACATACAGAAGGAGATGGGACATTGAAATGATAACAGGTAAGGAGTCATTATACGAAGAAGAAGTCAGAAAACAACTAGCAGACAGTCCAGAAGATGAAAACATAGAAGTAGAATGGAGACATATAAAAAGATGTATTGAGTACGCCGCAGATAAGATAATGGGGAAAAATCCATAGAAGGAATGAAGGAATGGTTTGACGAAGAGTGCAGAGAACTAATGCAGAGGAAGAGGGCTGCTAGATTCAAGTGGTTAAGAACAGGGAGCGATGTAGACCACTAAACTAGTAAAAATAGCACTAAACTAGTAAAAACTAAGAAAACCTGATGGATAGGGAAAATGATGGAGATGATAGAAAAAGATAATAAGAATAACATAAAATTATACAGATATATCAAAAGACAAAATGCGAAAAGGAACAACAAACATAAGTAGCACCGATTGAGCGAATCATTTTAGGAAAATATTAACAGATAACAGAACGGTGACGGAAAAGGAAAATGATGGAAACCTGGAAGGCAATATGGAAGAAGATGAACTGGATAGACCCACAGAAGAAGAATTTAATGATGTAATAACTCAACTTAAATTAAATAAAACTGGTGGTTTGGATAATATGGTCAATGAGATAAGATACGCGGGAAAAGCCTTAGGAAGAAGGATATTGAAGCTGATAATACATATCTGGAAGAAAGAAATAATGTCTAATGAATAGACAAAATGGATAATAATGCCAATTTATAAGAAGGGAGATCCAAAAGATTGTGCAAATTACAGCGGAATTACCTCATTTAGTGTTGAATATAAGATACTGCCCATGATAATAAATAACAGATTGATGAGCTATACAGAAGAAAACATTGGATACTGTCAATATGGCTTTAGGAGAGGCAGATCTACCATTGACGCGGTACATATAGTAAAGCAAATAATCGATACATCTTAGGAATATGGAATGGAATTACAAACTTGTGTATATTGATTTCAAACAGGTTTTCGATAGGCTGAAACGGGGACAAGTAATGAAAGCTATGACAGACATGAAAATACCGGGCAAGCTAATGAGACTAACAGAAATGACAATGAAAAATTCACAAGCAGTAGTTAGAATAGTGGAAGAAGAAACAAATGATTTTGAGATCAATATACGAGTGAGACAAGGAGATGGGCTATCAACAACATTGTTTATATTAACACTGGATGCAGTAATCAAAGAGTGTAATTTCACGGGAACAATCATCAATAAAGCGACACAAGCAGTTGCATACGCACATGATCTTACTGTGCTAGCTAGATACAGAATAAGCCTGGAAGAAGCACTTAAAAAAATTGGACAGGAAGCAAAGAAAAGAGGCCTCACAATAAATCAAGAAAAGAGGCCTCACAATAAATCAAGAAAAGAGCAAATATATGGAAATAAGGAGAGCAAATAGAAGAGTTACAATCAAATCAGCACAAATACGAAATTACGAAGTGGATTTTGAAGTAGTATACATAGAGATTGATCACAGAGTACAGGCGGGACACAGAGCCTATTATAAATTCAAAAACATTATGAAAAGCAAAAACATAAGTATAAATACAAAAATGAAGGTATATAAAGCAGCTATTAGACTGGTGGTGACCTATGGCGGAGACAATGAATTTAACAAGCTTGGAACAGGAAAAGTTGCGAATATTCGAAAGAAACATAGTAAGAAGAATATATGGATTAAAGAAAGTTGCAAAAGATGAACACAGAATGTTAATGAATTTTGAATTAAAAATCATTTTGAAAGGAGAAGATATAGATAAGATCATAAAAGTGCAAAGACTCCGCTGGTTTGGTCATATAAGAAGAATGGAAGACAACAAAGTATTAAAGAAAATTACAATGTGGAAACCAGATACTAACAGAAGAAGAGGGAGACCGAAAAGTAGTTGGGAAGATTAGGTGAGGGAAAATATAAGGAAATTGGAAATACAAGCATGGTTGAAAAGATATTGGACCGAGATGTGTGGAAGAAAATAACGGAAGAAGCAAGGACAACAATAGGATAGAAGAAGGCAAGAATAGAGAAACTTGAACTCACTCACCACAAGAAATGAGTTTCTAGAGCTCAAAAGAATCGAGCGGTTGCAATTCCTAATGGAATGTAGAGCCAAGTATATATATATATATATATATATATATATATATATATATATATATATATATATATATATATATATATATATATATATATATATATATATATATATATATATATGTATAGGAGTGTCAATACGTTTTTAACCCACTGTACATTTATGGTTACCTAGTAATTAGTTATAGAATGTGGAAAAACATTTAGGCTATGTCGTGACTTGAGATCTAGGCTTTTTGGAGTGTTACCAAATTCAAATCCCAGAATATTTTGCAATTGTGACGTGACAGAGATTAGTAAATATTGCATATGTACGACCTTTTTGCAAATTGATTTCAAATTAATATCTAGAACTGCTGATCCTACTAATAAGTTTCAATGCAACAAATATAGTATAATTTCAAAATTGTTACCTTTTCGAATTAGTACTTTTATTTATGACAAGAGGTCATATGTTGGCAAACATTTTCCTTGACACCAAATTACCGATGAGAAAATTGGAAAAAGATAGATCCGTCTGTCGGTGTCACTTTTAGAAAATGATCTTTTTTCGACGCTAATCGTTAATAAGTAAGGTAAATATTTGAGCTATAAAGATGAATGAATTCTTCGTAGTGTTAAATGAGATGAAATGTTATGACGTGCAAAGTTCATGTTGCAGAAAAAATCTCGGTTTTTTTTCTTGGGATTTTTGTTTTTTATTACGACACTGAATTATCTATTTTAAGATTTAGTTTATGTAATGTTTAATTAAATTAATTGAATGCCGTTTTTTGAAACTGTATGCAACATTATTTTATTTAAGAGTTAATACAGTTTTAATGTATAATATAACCTCCATTGTTAATGATCATTTTCGCCTTTCTGCCTTGAGTGCAGTTTTTTTTATGAAAAAGATATTCTATTTGATAATGTATGACATTTTTTAAACAAACTCAACTCTTGCAGCTCCACTCACTTCCAGTCCACTGTTTTGCCAAAATTTTGGATGACATTTTGGCATAACCGTGGTTCTATCTCATGTATCGAATATATAGAAAATAGTCCTACGATGTCAAATAACATGAACTTGGTTGCCAATTAGCATCACCATTTCCTACAATAACTCGTCCAGGCAATTTTTCTCTCAATAAATCAATTGTTTCATTAGCAAAGTGAGGTGTAGCGCCATCCTGTTAGTTCAATTCAGCCCACAAAAAACCAGTTATCATTTCACTATATCGATATCGAACACCATTTACAGTTACATGGATGTAAAGCGGCGGCAATGTAGGATGTAAAGCGGTTGTAAATGCGGCATTTTTTTTTAATAACGTCGCCACCAATTTCAAAATGTGCTTTATCTAAATAAATGATTTTTTTGAGAAAAATGGTCTGTTTGTTTTTTGACCCAGTTGACAAATGCACGACGTTTTGAACGATCAAGTGGCTTTTGTTCCTGTATAACTTGAATCTTATATGCCTCTACAGCTCAATCCTTTCGTAAAATACGATATATTGTGGATTCACTGAATCCAAATTTTTGTGATTGGTCTTCAGCAACATTTTTACGTACCAAATCAACATGCTCTTGTGAATGACCACTACGACTAGATATTGCTCTTCTTTCATCTTCCACCGAACCAGTTTCTTGAATTTTTAAACAATTCTATTGATAGTGCTTTCAGATGGACGATTATGCAAACCGTAAATATCACGTACTTTTCTAAATATATTTTTCAGTGAACGCTCATTTTCATAAAATAATTCCACAATTTTAACACATTTTATTGTGTACGACTCCCTTTTTTAAATGTGATACAATACCCTTCTGAAATGAGACTAGACTTAGGCAAATTCACGGCGCCATCTGTGTTTTATTCAAGTATTAAAAAAACCGTTCAATTTGAAACACCCATTACTATTCTACTTTCAATATCAATAAAAAATTCATATCCAAATTTTGTAGTTGGTATATTTGTAAAGGGTGTCTCAATTTTTTTTTCATTTTTGTTTTGACTATTATGCGCCAAACACACATGGCGAGGGCAGGGGAGTGATGTCAAACGCTTGACGAGCTTTTTAAGTTTAGTAGCAATGGATCGTTTCAAGGGATCACTGCGCGTATTTTGCTTGCGAGCGCTTTATAAAAACGTTTCCTATACTATTGTTCGACGTCTGTACAGGACACATTTTAATTTAGCGACCATGAGAAATGTACCAAGTGCGAAATAAATTTGCATTGGGTGCGAAAGTGTGAAGAGACTCGAAATAAAATGCCTGATAAATCAACTGGGAGCAAAAGGAGATTAAGAAGCGCGAATGTTGACCAAAATGAGTTGATGATGTTGAGCAAAAGCGCGAATGTTGACCACGTTCGCCAGTCTGTTAGAGATAATTCACGATAATCTGTACAACTCCGCGCAGTTTCTCTATATTTGCCCAAATTCACAATTCATCACATTATTCACAAATATTTTTATTTCCATCCTACAAAATTGTTATTGTGCAAGAGATGAAGCCCGATGATCCAGTTAAACGAGTTGTTTCATTCTGTAGGACAATGAAAAAGGGTTTTAGGAGCTTCAGTAATGTATGGTTGCCTGATGAATCAAATTTCCTACATCAAAGGCCACGTGAATAAACAAAATTGTAGGTATTGGGTCTACAATCCGCCAAAATGGACCAGAAACTATTACACTCGCCTAAGGTTGTCGTTTGAGCTGTCATATCAAGCGAAGGAATTATCGGCCCCTACTTTTTTGAGGATAACCGTGGTCGCGCTCAGAGTGTTAATTTCGATCGTTGTTGCCATATAATCTGGACTTTTCTGGGCTCCAGAAATGCAAAACTCGATTGGCTACAACCACAATACACGTTTCCAACAAGATGGAACAACTTTCCCCCCTCTTTAGCAGCTCTTCACGATTTATTTCCTGAAGAGTGATGACTGACCCTGATGAGTGACATCGAGGAGTCCAGATTTAACATCTGGTGATTTTTTCCTATGGGGCTATTTAAAAAGTAAGATTTTCAACCTATTACCACCCAACTTAAATTTTTAAAGTAAATAATAATAGACGAAATCCACGCGATTCCAATTGCGATGTTCCAGCGAGTGATTAAACATTTCAGTTCAAGGCTAAATGAGTATGAAGAGGTGGATGGTGCGCATTTCCGAATGGTTGTTATTCATAAATGAAATCAAAAATGAAAAACATTCTGAGACACCACCAATTTGAAATTTATGTGCCCTTAGAATTAAATATAGCGTTTTATTTTTTAAAATCTTCTTTCAATTTTTTTCAAGCTGATATATCAATGACGTTATTCTTTCTGCTGAAGAATAATTTGAAAAAGGCAATTATATTCAGGCCTGTTTTGTTTCCGCTTTTTCCTTTGCTACTTATAGCTTTTTGCTTTGCTATTTTAGGGTTACTTTATTTTTAAAATAGTATTTCTCAATACAATGTTCCACAGATACGAAATATAGATGAATATATCTTTAATATTCAAATATTAAAAAGTTTTTTTAATTTTAATTTTGTTATGGTGATTTCGGTACAGCGTGTTTTTAAAGTTAAGTTATTGATTTTAACAAGTTGTAGAACTCAGAATTTTAGAAATCATTCATATAAAAGTTGCAAAATAAAGAAGTTATTAACAGTTACAAAATTTGAAAACAGATCTGACTTTTTGATATTCTCGATCACTGCGTGGCGGAACTCGCAAAGAGAAGTCATTTTGATAAAAATCATTTATATGAAAGTTATAATAAAACAAAAATGTTACATGTTACAAAAATTGTTCAAAATTGTCACCCTTTGTTCGGTTAGCACAAAATCTTGCTCAGTGTGCCATGCGTCACTACACGCGTCAAAAATAAAATCCCGGTATCCATGAATAACATCACAAACATTTTTGATGCTCTGTTGTAGTTCTTCTACAGTATTTACTTCTCGATCATGGTAAACAAACCTTTTTTAAATAGCCCCACAGAAAAAAATTGCAGGGCATTAAATCCGGGGAGCGTGCAGGCCAAGAAATGGGTTCATTTTGCCCTATCCATCTGTTAGGAAATTCATTATTTAAATGCTCCTGAACTTCTCATATCTTCACATTTTTTGTCTGAAACAACATTTAAAGGATTATCTTATAATAATTGCGACAGACTGTTTTGAAGAAAGTCTAAATAATTTCCACCTGTCAGTCGATCTGGAAGAAAGAAAAGCCCAATAAGCATGCCATTTACTACGCCAGCCCAGACATTTACTGAAAATCTGTGCTGATATGAAAATGGGTTCTTTTCACAGCATGCGGATTTTCTACTGCCCAAACATGGTGGAAATTATTTACTCAATTTCTTGTAAATGTAACGTCGGTAGCCAAAATAAATTTGGTCAAATTTTCATTTCTGTTGTACTGATGTAAAAGCCACTGAGAAAATTCAACTCTTCTAGGATAATCTTCGGGTTATAACGTTTGTACCCGTTGATAATGATAGAGATAAAAGTGTTCTTGCCTTATAGTCTTCCACAGTTGTTGACTCGTTTTCGACCAATTCTAGATATTCTTCTTCAATCTCTATCATTTCACGTGGAGGAGGTCTTCGAGCGTAACGTTCTCGTTGTGTCTTTAAGTACCCTGTGTCGCGAAGTCTTGCAATTAAATTTATAAACATCCGTGGAGCCGGATGATTACTTAAAGAAAACTTTTCCGGTTACAAACGACATGCTGCGGCTGAATTTTGTTGGCACTCTCCGTAAGTTAATATTACGTATGGCATTTTAATCGCAGAAAGTACCCAAAAATTAAACATGCACTATTAAGGAATTATTACCACTGGTCAAATCGAACATCACACTCAAATGAAATATCGTACAAGAATATAAAAAACAAGTCATACCTGGTTTCAGCAGTAAACAAATACTTTATGTGTATATAACGCAGTGGTCGAGAATATCAAAAAGTCAGGTCTGTTTTCAAATTTTGTATCTATTTATAACTTATTTGCAATCTTCATATACATGAATTTTGGTAAAATTATTTATTTTTACGACTTCTATAACTTGTTAAAATAAATGTATTAACTTTAAAAATACTCTCTATATTGGACACTCATATATCTTAAGGTAAACAATTGAACCACTATAAAAGTTTAGAAATAAACCAATTAAAAAATACGAAAAATTTCCACACTCTCTAACTAGGCCTGACTTTGAACATGCAATAAGTAGTTTCTAGGCGAAATTCCCATATATACATAGGATCACGGACGTAGCCAGGATTTAGTTTGGGGGGGGGGGGGGGGTTAGTTTGAAGTAAATAAAATAACAAAAATATACTTACATGAAATTTAAGTTTTTTTACGACAAGAGATGGCAACGACAAGAGATGTGCGCAACGTCCACTAGTTCGGATATATATTCAATTCAAATGTAATAATTTAACTCTCTTCTTCACTCCTCGTATTGTTTCGGTATAATATTAGGTAATATTTGGCTTATTTGGCTTATGGAAATTTAAGTTTTTTTACGACAAGAGATGGCAACGACAAGAGATGTGCGCAACGTCCACTAGTTCGGATATATATTCAATTCAAATGTAATAATTTAACTCTCTTCTTCACTCCTCGTATTGTTTCGGTATAATATTAGGTAATATTTGGCTTATTTCGGGGGGGTAAGTTTTCTTAAATCGATGATAATGTTTAATAGACAGTCACTTGATTGCTGGTTTTCGGGATTGTGACATACCAAAGGACTGACGTTTTAAGCATTTATTGTGTTTTATTACCAACTTGTAATTAAAATAAAAAGCTGAAATTGGGTGGCCAAATAAAGGACTTTTAATTATTTTAAAATAAATTGTGATATCAATAAAATATAATAATACTTCGTATCTATTGGCTGATGACATTGAGTTACCCAATTTTTGTATATTCACCCATATATATATATATATATATATATATATATATATATATATATATATATATATATATATATATATATATATATATATATACATATATATATATATATATATATATATATATATATATATATATATATATATATATAAACAAATTGACCAGGGAAGGTATATTAAAAAAAAAGAGAGAAGCCGAAAAGGCTCGCTTGGTCAGAATTAAAAGCGACCCCATTAAATTAGTGGAATACAAAGAAAAACAAAAACTGCAGTACTTAAGAAAAAAAGAGAAAGGACAAAGAAAAAATGTTAACGAAATGACACCACGGGAGCAACGAATAACTAGAAAAAAATGGAAAAATTATTCATCCAACTACAGACAAAAGAAGCAGCTCTTGAAATAAACTCCTAATCATTTTATACACCTGAATACTGACGATGAAATACAACCCATAGGACAACCCAACGAGGATCAAAGAGCAAAAGAAGCTAAAAAGATAAGTGAAACACAGAGAAAGTCTAGAAACAAGGAATTAACAAAGATGAAGGCTATAGTTTCAAAGCTTACAACTAATCTAAATACTCAGCGTCAAAAATATAAACGAGTTAAAAAGCAGTTAAAAAATGTTATAAAATCTGCTGAAAAAACACCAAAGCTCAGAACTGAAGACGTGAGTGAAAATATAACTAAAAAGAAAGAATTAGTGAAAAAGGCACTTTTTGGGGAAGTCATTAAAATTCAATTGGAAGAAAACTACACTAAACTAAAGACTCATGAAGAAAGAAAACAATTTAATGAAGCTATATCTGGAAATGTAGTAGACAAATACAAACTATGGAGAATAAAAAACAAAGCCGTCACCTATAAAAGAACTGGACATAACCTGGCAAATAAAAAAATTATTAAAGGCAATATTAAAATGCGAAGATTAGTGCAGTAATTTTTAGAAGATGATTCTAACAGCCGTCAAGCAGCAGGAAAGAAAGAATTTGTGACTCGTAAACAAGTTAAAAAACAGAAGAGATATTTACTTGATACCATGAAAAATCTTCATAAGAAATTTGTGAAAACTATTGATTGTGTGATGTGTAATCAGTTATTGAGTTAATCAGTTATTCCCTATTTTTATTCAGTTAATCAGTCATTCCCTATTTACTCGACTTCGACCATTTTGGGTGGTACCCCGTACATTGTCAAACCGTGATACTTGTAGTTGCATGTTCCACGAAAACATGGACCTTCAACATGCTGCTCTAAAGAAAGGCAAACATACTTACAACAGCGAGTAATCATCAAGATATGTTGGAACTACTTTGCTGTGATCGATATTCTGAAAGATGTCTAGAGAGAACATGTTATAACTGTTGCTCCAAAACTTTAATTTATACAGAATTTGATAACTCAAAACCGATCTTAATAGAACAGTGGATGAATAAGAAAGAGTCCATAACAGATCTGAAAACGAAGAAAGAACGATTTGTGATGAAGTGTAAAAAGGAAACACAGGAAATGTTACCTAGAAATGCCATTACAAAGCTTGAAAACGATATGGCTAAATTTTTCCGGCATTCTTTTAACAAAATACACCAGTATAATGCCATTAAGCAATTGAAAGAGTCTTTATCTGAAACCGATGCCATGGTACATATGTACTAAATACAACCAGGAAATCCAATCCTTCCATTTTGGAGGTTCGCGAACCCAAATTTCATTACATACTGTTGTCGTTTATCTAAAAAACTTCGTTGTTTCATACTGCACTATCTCATCTAATTTGCCTCACAACGCTGGAGCAATTTGGGCCCATCTGAAACCTGTACTGGCATCACTGCCATTAAATATTGAAAACATTCACTTTCTCAGTGATGGTCCTGTAACACAATACAGGAACAAATCTATGTTTTATGCATTAGGCTGTAAACTGCAAGACATGCTCCCTAATATTATAAAATATACCTGGAACTTTCATGAAGCTGGACATGGGAAGGGGGCACCCGATGGGTTAGGAGCCACTTGTAAACGAACAGCAGATCAAGTGATTGCTGCAGGTGAAGATATAACTAACTTGAATGAGTTTGCTACTGTCATTCGTGAAAGATGTCCAGGTATAAAGGTGGATGTGATCGAAGGGTGTGAAATTGAGCAGATGAACACCATCATTAATGATAAGTCGTCTGAAATGGTCGCTTTTAAGGGGACATTATCGGTGCATCAGGTGACTGGCACAGCTTATATTCCAAATAATCTTACAATGAAGTCACTAAGTTGTTTCTGCAATCCTGATGGATGTGATCATTATAAGCTAGGATCTATTAAGTATCAAACAGAATTATGTGCTAAAAATAGTATACGTCTAAATACTTCTACCATATTTTCAGATTCTGAAGATGATATACCACTATCTACATACGTTAGAGATAATGATGATAGCTCTAAGTTAAACAACGATCTATCGGCACCAGGAGTTAGTGGTTATTCGCAGCCTCAAAGTTGTTATAGTAGTGGTGATTATGTTTTAGTCAAATATGTCACAAAGAAAATAGAATATTTTTACGCGGTGATCTACTCTTCGGTTGATGATGAGGACGGTGAATTGAGAGTGACTTTCCTCAAGACTTGTAACCAGAATGACACTCTGTTTAAATTGGATGAAAGAGATGTGTCAGATGTTCGGGTGGATCAAATAATAAAAACACTACCCGTACCAAACCTTATTACAAAAGGGAATAGAGTTTTTTATCAATTTAAGGAAAAAATTGATGTTTTCGAAAATTGATATTTTATAGTTGCATAATTTTTAGTTTTTTTGTGGAGAAAAGATCTCATTTCATTTTAATCATTACTATTTTTTGTTGATGCCTTTAAGGCAAAGTTTATTATATTTACTTGATTTATAAGATCCATATATAAAAATGTCAAAAGGCTGTTATGAAGACTGAGATAGTTGATTTTCATAGTATTACATTGTAATTGTTATTAATTTCATGTTAATTAGTACTTTTAAGGTAAATATTTTTAGATTTTTGTTTCTAATGTTTGTTGATTACTTAGAAAATGTATACTGTTAAGTAAAACTAACCCAAAGTGGTACAAGTGAAGTGAGAATAACGTTACGTTAAATGTCAAAAGACTGTTTTGAAGACTGAGATAGTATTTTCTACAGTATTACGTATTAATAATTATTTTTAATTCTTACTAAGTGATTTTATTATTTAAAAGACATGTATAATTATTAAATACTAAGAGATTTGTAAAAAGTTTTATTAAATTCCATTATAAATCTTATGAAGTTGTGTATTTTCTCAGTTCTATGCCACTCTGGTCAGGCCCCTGGCAAAACAAACGCTTATTACCCTCAGGGCAGATTGCAGATTTCTCTAGGAGTTAAATAAAAAAAAACTACTACAAACCACAATAACTCAAAAACTAGTAGACATATTTTCATAAAATTTTGACAAATAACATTTGAAGGTTGGCACAATCGGCTACTGGTAAGGATTTTTTGTAAGTGACGCCATCTGTATGTCAGACCAGGGGCTTCTTAACAGATGTGTTATATTTGGATCTTATATTAGGTGTACCCCCGAAAATATTCAAATCATCGTACTTACATTTTTTAAACCAATACTGATATGTTCTGCTCTGCATGATACCAGAGTAAACAGTGTTAATGGTGTTTATGGCATTGTTAGAACACTTAGAAACTAATCCACACGTTATTTTTCCATTCTTATGGGGTTCACATTTTTTTTCAAAATAAAAAAATAAGCTAAATAAAATATCACTAAACTAAATATCAATATACGAGGGTTGATCCAAAAGTAAGTTTCCCAAAGAGCTGCAGCAGCGTTGGAAGCTGCTAGGCGAAATTCGACAACACCGCTGTGCACGGCAGATCCCCCACTCCCTTTTCCGCCCGCGAGCGCTGCGCTACGCCGCTCAGTCTTGGCTCAGCAGCCGTTCGCGATGGAGCCTCTTATTGTTGATCCCGCCAGGTGCGAAATTCGATCGGTTATTCGGTTTTTGCATGCGACAGGAATTCCACCTGTGGAAATTCATCGAAAGTTGACACAAGTTTACGGCGACAAGTGTATGTCCGTTCAAATGGTCCGACATTGGTGCAGGGAATTTAGTGACGGACGGAAGGAGGTTCACGACGAAGAGCGGAGTGGAAGACCTGCAGTTTCGGAGTCGATTGTCGAGAAGATCGAACGCGAAATGCTTCAAAACCGGAGAATCACCATCCGTGAACTCGTTGATAGGATTCCTGGGAGTTCTTACGGTACAGTGGAAAGAATTTTGACTGAAAAGTTGGGGTATCACAAGTGTTGCGCTCGATGGGTACCGCGCATGCTGACAGCAGAACACAAGGAGAAACGCCTCGATTGTGCTCGACAGTTTCTTCAAAAGTGTCAAGACGATAAGGAAGAATTTTTGGACTCCATCGTGACCGGTGACGAAACGTGGGTTTTTCATTTCACCCCCGAAACCAAAGAAAAGTCTAAACAGTGGCGTCACTCAGGGTCACCAGTCACAAAGAAGTTCAAGCAAACTCCTTCTGCTGGCAAAATCATGGCCACTGTCTTTTGGGATCGCAAGGGGATACTGCTGATCGAGTTCCTGACACCCGGGACAACAATAAACTCGGACAGGTATTGTGAGACACTCACTAAACTCAGGCGTGCTATCCAGAACCGCAGGAGAGGACGCCTGACAACAGGTGTAACGCTGCTTCACGATAACGCCCGACCTCACACTTCCCGCAAAACCCAGGAACTTTTGGAGCAGTTTGGATGGACTGTCATGCCCCACCCACCTTACAGTCCGGACCTCGCGCCCAGCGACTATCACTTGTTCCCCAAGTTAAAAGAACACCTGAGTGGCAAACGCTTCCGGAACGACGAGGAAGTGAAACAAGAGGTGCAGCGCTTTCTTAAGGGTTTGGCGGCGGAGGTGTACGACATGGGCATACAAAAGTTGGAGCACCGTCTACAAAAATGTGTTGATCGAAATGGCGATTATGTCGAAAAATAGAGGAAAGTTTCATCTTTCCGACGATGTAAATTTTAATGAAAATAAACATAGTTGTCTATTTGAAAAAATGAAGGGAAACTTACTTTTGGATCGACCCTCGTATTAAACTATAATATAGGTTATGTTATATTAAGTTAAATCATTGTCAGTAGGAAACAACGATTTTAAATTTTGAGAAAACGACATTACTTGTGGGTACATCTAATATAAGATCCAAATATAACACATCTGTTAATAAGTCCCTGGTCTGACATATAGATGGCGTCACTTACGAAAAATCCTTACCAGTGGCCGATTGTGCAGACCTTCAAATATCATTTGTCAAAATTTTATGACACTATGTCTACTAGTTTTTGAGTTAATGTGGTTTGTAGTAGTTTTGTTTTATTTATTTCCTAGCGAGATCTGCAATCTGATCAGAGGGCAATAAGCGTTTGATTTGACTACAGAGAAGTGACATGCAAAGTATCACTCCAGTGAGTGATTTCCTTTTAAAATTATTATCTAAATCTTAAATCTAGATAACATTTGTATATTCAGTCTTAAGTTTAAGTTATCTGAGTTTTGTATTCAAGTCTGATGGCAGCAGATATTTTGCCATACGCACTTGACTGTTGTCATGCATATTCAAGTGATTGGCCAGTACATTAGGATGCACTAGCACTCTTTTGCTGTAATTCGCACTGAAACGATGTATGGCTTCCTTAATGGACTCCAGAGGGATATCATGTTGAATGACCTCGTTGTGGACGTAATAAGGTGCGTCTACGATGGCTCGTAATACCTTGTACTGGAATCTTTGCAGGATGTAAATGTTGGAGTCACAGGCCGTAGCCCACAGTGAAATTCCATAAGTCCAAACTGACATAAGAATGAACTTGTATAGCAATACATTGTTGTCTAAGGATAATTTTGATTTACGGCCAATGAGCTAGTACATACGACTTAGTTTGCAAATATATGCTTTTTCCATGTTAGGTGTCTGTCTAAATGCATGCTGAGATATTTAGAATTTTCGACTTGTGGAAGCTGACAGTTTCTCACAGGGGGGATATTTTTCTAACTAATGTAAATGTCACTTGCATGGACTTGGTTTCATTCGCTTTGATGCGCCATGTTTTTAGCCATTGCTGTATTTTCTTTAGGTTCGCTTGAAGGTTTTTTGAGACTGATGTTGGATCAGTGTGGGATGCCAAGATAGCAGTGTCATTAGCATATGTTGCCACTGTTTTCGGTAGGTTCGCTGTATATAAGTACTCTAGTATCGGCCCAAGCACGTTTCCTTGAGGAAAGCCTGAGTGTATGGGAAGTAAGTGGGTCTATTCACTGCCTTGCTTCACTAGAAAGTATCTGGGATGAGGAAGGTGCTTTTTAAAGCTTGACTTGTAATCCAGTATGCCATATGGTTTATAGTAGTGACGCTAATTTTGATATTTTCAAAAATTTCGTGTGTTGATTAAACATTGCTTTTTGATGCAGAAAAATACCGTTGAAACAAACCAATGGCTTGTTTTGCTCCAGAAAATCAACTATAATTGATTGGTATGCTGAACGCTCTGGACATCCAGATGGGATGGTTACATTAGACATAAGAGAAAAATGACAAATTTTTTTCTCAAAGTCGTAAAGTTGCAGGAGATAGCTTATATCACGAAGATATCGAAATGAAGTGTTTATACCATTTTGCATGAACATTTGCGAATGCACAGCGAACCAGAAACAACAACATATTGATGATTCTGAGCAACGTTTGGAGATGTTTAAGTGAAATAAAAAGGATTTGTTCAGGCGGTATGTGACAACGGATGAAACATTGATCCATTACTATACTGCGGAGTCAAATCGGCAATCAGCTGAGTGGATAGCAGCCGGCGAAAGTCGTTCAAAGCGACCAAAACATCAATATCAAATATTACCTGGCATTATTGGTGCGTTTGAAGGATGGGTTCGCAAAAAAGGCTCCAAATGAACAAAAAATGCTATTTCACCAAGACAATGCCCCATGTCACAAATCGTTGGCAACGATGGCTAAATTGCTTCGAATTGCATCCTTATCCATCGCATTCTCCAGATCTGGATCTCAGAGACTATTTTCTGTTCTCCGACCTCAAAAAATCCTAACTGGAAAGAAATTTCATTCCAATGACGAGGTAATTGCCGAAACTGAAGGAAATTGTGAGGGTAAAGAGAAATCATTATATCTATAAAAAAGGTGTAGAAATTTTAAAAAAGCGTTGGGATAATTGTATTGCTCTTCAAGGAGAATATCTTGATGAATAAAGTCGAAATTTAGAAAGAAAGTGTGTTTTATTTCTATGACCGGGGCTTATTGACCGATGTGTTATACGTACATATTTCAAATAGTATGGCACAGTTTAATCGATCGGATAAATATTAATTTAGGATCTTCTGAATATTTCTGTTTATATTAGGAATAATTGAAGAATGACCCAAAGGAGACATATTTCATTCGACTGCAGATATTAATATTTACCCACAATTTCCTTGAATTTCAAATTTGCATTGATGTAATGGAGTTGATTTATTGTAAAGGACGATATTTTTTCTTTATTATGTTTAGAAACATTTTTATGTTTAGAAATATATTACATTTATAAATATGTTTTTATGTTTCCTATGTGTTTTTTTATTATAATTTTATCAGGTTTGGCCATAATTAGTGTTAATATTTCTATGGCAAATTTTATACCTAAATTTAATCATTTTTTACTCTTAATTTGCGATTTTTCTTACTATTTGCACAGTAAAGAGTCTCTTTATTTAATTTCGCGTGCACTATAGTGTGTTATTCTAGTAGTGGAATGCTCAGAATGTTTTAATTTTAAATATAAAAAAGATAAGAAGAACCTGCATTTATAATTATTCGGTCGAGTTACAAATATCTTCCGTTTTTATCAGACGTTTATTTTGCTTTCATCAAATAACAAAATTATATTAATTTATTATTTATTCACCACTATTATATATAACCTTCTCCCATCTTCCTGACAGCTTATCAATTCCTTCCTTGTAAAATGTGGTTGGTTTGGACTGGAAGACATTTTCGAGAGCCTGACAAACAAAATTATCAAATAACAAAATTATATTAATTTATTATGTATTCACCACTATTATATATGACCTTCTCCCATCTGAATTAAAGGTTTTCGCATTCAAAAAGTTGTATAAGGAACAGAAACGGTGGTAATATGTCGGGGAAGGTCCAGAGAGTAACGTGGGTGTGGTAAAACAGACCAACCAAGTTCAAGAATTTTTTCTTGGGTTAACCTTTTTGTATGTGGTCGCGCATTGTCGTGTAAAAGAATTGCAATTGACAAATGAAGGACGCTTTTTATGGAGTTTCCGTTTCACTTTTTGTAATTACTGAACGTATGTATCCGCAATAATCATTAAATTTGATTTCAACAACTCGTGATGACTTGTACCTCGATAATCTCAACATACACAGAATAAAATCTTCTTTTCATGGATGTTTGCTTTCGGATCTGGTAGGGGTAGTTGGGGGCTAGTTGATCCTTTTCAAAGCACGGTGTTTTGCAGGTATTGTCATAGGTAACCAATTTTTTATCGCCTGTTATTATCCTGTCTAAAAAGGCTGTCTTTTTCCCGTGAGAGCAGACTTGTGACCATTGACATACTATCTTCTTTATTCCGTTCACTAATATTGTGAGATATCCATACATCTAACTTGGTGACTTTTACTAATTTCTCCAGGTGGAGGCAAACAGTTGATTTTGATTTATTCAACCTTTCTGCCACATCTCTTGTTGATTGACGTGAATTGACCAGCTTAATGTGGAGTGTCGGAAGTATAATTTTGTCCCTACTCAGTAATTGCTTATTTACAGTTTTACCTACAGTGAAAGATTCTCTCAAAGGCCGCAACTTTTGTTTCCAGTGGTTTTGTTTTGCTCCATTGTCCCAGAGACCACTTGGTGGTGTATCCACTTGGCTGACTGAAACTGACCATTGATGTTCATAGCAATTACTTTTTTCAACTAATCTAATATTCTGGTATTCTTCTTTTGAGTTTGGTTGAACTTCTTTTTGAGCTATCTATAAAAAGCCACCAATCAGTAGATTTATATTCAGATAAACCCATGTCTAGAAGTAACTTTGCATTGTGGTTACAATAGACAAGCTCTTCGTCTCACTGAAATACGGCAATTTTTTCTCCTAGTTCTATAAGCTGTTATTAATATTTCTGGCTGCAATCAATAATTTTCCTTTAGTCTTCACGCTAATAGTCCCGACGCCTGTTTTGATACATTCAGATCTCGTATTAAATCGCTGAGTCTATTTTCAGAAAGCAACTGTAACGCTGACTAGTCTCCTAGATATTTACCTCCACTTATACTTATAGATTCTATAGAACAAGGCGAGTACGAAAACGCTGTTGCTTTTGACGGCATACGCTCCATCTATGAGGAGTAAATAGACAGCGGAAGATCTTCGGTGCGAAGAACAGAACTTGCTATAAATTTTAAATCTGGATATTACAATTTTTTATGCCGATTGAACTTTTTGACGTCTACTACGCAAAAGTAGCAATCATCGAAATTATTTTTGGATTCCCTCTAGCTCATAGGAATACGGAAATTTAATTCTGAGCGTTCTTTCTTCCACAAGTGCGAAAATTCAACACAAGATTTACAAACCTTTTGGGGAACTCATGGCATATCCTCGTTTTCAATTTGTAGTTCCGAATTAAGCAGTATAAACCTCCTTCACAAAGTTGGGGATATTTCGTCTCTGATATAGCACACCACAGATATAGCAAAACACATCAGGTTGATATAGGCATTTTCTTTGTGATAAACTCATCATCTATGGAGAATTTGTATTCAAAAAATCAATAAACAAAATATAAGTTAAATTGTAAACATAATGCTCCAGTAACTTACCAAAATGCACGTTGTGCGTCCATCAACCTTGTTAAAAAAACTGAATACTTAGGCCTGTTACAGGGGGTAGAAGACGTTAGGAAAACTGAGGTAACGCGAACAGGCGCGTGATATGTGTATTAAAGGGGGGAAAACCTTTAGACTTTAGATTAGTAATTAGTAATTTTTACTAAAACTTAGATTTTTTTAATAAAACTTTTTTTAATATAAATTTTTTTTTTATAATAATATTTTATAATTTTTTAAATAAATAAAACTTTTTTTAATAAAACTTAGATTAGTAATTTTTTAGAAGTATTTTTAAAAGTCTTTATAATAACTATATCATTTTAAAGTTTTATTATAATTTTATTTGATTTTTAAATAGTATAAATTTATTATTATTATTTTACAAAAAAGCGGATCATTATTTTTTTTTCGGGCGTCTCTGGTGGATGGTCCAAAAGTGCTGCACTCATCACTCTTCTAATATTTGCACGAGAAGGACAAACTCACTTCTAATATATGCACGAGAAGGACAAACCTAGAAAACAATAAAGTAAGTATAAAGTAAACAATAAGTAAGCTTTAAAAAAAATGTTCATTTCCGATAATGATATAGAGAAAAGTCTCCCAAAATTTCAGTTAAATCGATCACTAACTTTTTGAGTTACAGAGCGAGCAGTTTTTGAAAACACAATTTCGCGATAATCGCGTTTAAAGTTTCAGTACGATAAAACGATTAGATTTACCGATGGATCAGCGATCCCAGGCGCATATAATAGATCTTAAGCCTCTTCTGAAAGCTGTTTTTTTTATCCTGCTGCTGTTTTCGGACTGTACGAACTGCTTTTGTCTCGGAAATACTCTTCCGGTTGTCTCATTAATCGCACCTCATCGGTAGTTTCGGCGAAAATGTTGGCATAGGTGTCAATAATTATTAAACTGCCTGGATCGCGATATGCAGGCTCCGGCGCCCTCGACTGTATGTGCGATAACTCTGTAAATATTTAATAATTTTATTTTTCCTCTTGCCAGTATACTCTCAAAATATGATATTTTCGAAATATGAAAAAAAAAGATTTTTTGAAATATCTAAAGGGATTTACCTCCCCGCAACTACCATTAGGAGTTGATTTTTATAAACTCTCCTCTTTAACGAACAACTACGGCGTTAATGGGGGATCATAAACGCTTATGGCTTAAGAAATGGGGGATCATAGTCCTAACTGGAATAACATGATGTTCTCCGATGAGACGAGAATTGGCTTGGTTTCTGCTTTACGAAAAACATTAATTTGGAGGGCTCTAGGTGGGCAAGCCCGACTAGAAACAGTTCAACCACGTATCCCATTTGAAGGCGGGAGCGTGATGTTTTGGGGTGGTACAGGTACACGGACCTCTATTGACAATGATAATTATTAAACTGCCTGGATCGCGATATGCAGGCTCCGGCGCCCTCGACTGTATGTGCGATAACTCTGTAAATATTTAATAATTTTATTTTTCCTCTTGCCAGTATACTCTCAAAATATGATATTTTCGAAATATGAAAAAAAAAGATTTTTTGAAATATCTAAAGGGATATCCCCTTTTAATCGCGTTCTAACTTGTGACTAGGGTTAATAAAAAATCGAATATTATTACGACTTCTAGATATATTTCAATAATATAAAAACTAGAGTCAATCTGATACTTTTGTTTTAATTCTTAAATTTTGTATTTCGTACTTGTGTAACACGGGCGTAGCCAGGATTTAATTTGGGGGGGGGGGGGGGGGGGGTTAGTTTGAAGTAAATAAAACAACAAAAATATACTTACATGAAATTTAATATCTATATATTCATCGGAAAAATTACGACACATTTATAAAGTTCTTAACTTTAAATGAAATGGTTAAATTAATTTCGTTTCTCTGCGCTAAATCTAAAACCATTAAAGAAGAAATCTTCGGCTTTTTCTTTTAAATATATCCACTACTTCATCTGCATGAATTTCTGTTCCATAGTGAATGTTCATGAAAACCAAACCATTAAGTCTCTTCACTTCTCGTATTTTTTCGGTATAATATTTGGCTTATTTCGGGGTGTAAAGTACGAAAATTCACAGATATAGCAAAAGCAACATTTTTTTTGTTGTATAATGGTTATCACACAATGCTTTAAATAAATATTTACATACACTATTTGATTTTCTCTTTTTATAAAAAATCGCTAGGAAGTTTCTAATCAATCTGATAATTCAAATTAAATTTCAAAAACGGAAGTATATTTATATTTTACCTCCCCGCAACTACCATTAGGAGTTGATTTTTATAAACTCTCCTCTTTAACGAACAACTACGGCGTTAATGGGGGATCATAAACGCTTATGGCTTAAGAAATGGGGGATCATAGTCCTAACTGGAATAACATGATGTTCTCCGATGAGACGAGAATTGGCTTGGTTTCTGCTTTACGAAAAACATTAATTTGGAGGGCTCTAGGTGGGCAAGCCCGACTAGAAACAGTTCAACCACGTATCCCATTTGAAGGCGGGAGCGTGATGTTTTGGGGTGGTACAGGTACACGGACCTCTATTGACCATGGGAAGAAAAGTCGCTGATGCTGAGTACATCGAGGAAGTTTTAAATCCTGTTATGCGTCTGTTCCGAGGCGCAGTGGGCAACGAATTTGTTTTCATGGATGACAATGCACCCCCTCATCGAACAGCAACAGTATAACATTTTCTTGAAGAGGAGAGAATCAAATTAAGGTGGCTAGCAAACCCCCCTGATATGAATGTCATTGAATATGCTTGAGACATTCTGAAAACACGCATCAAGAAACGAAAAATCCTCCTCTTACCCCGCGAGAACTAAAAAATGTTGTTTGTGAAGAATGGGAGAGAATTCACCAATCCTAAATTTATTCTTTAATCGACAGCATACCAAATCGCCTACTGGCATGAAGTTTTATTTGGCACCAGTAAGAGTGGTAATAAAATAATGATTACGTAAACGAGTAAAAGAAAAACTAAATATCAATACAAAAGTGAATATTCCAAACTTTTGGACATATGTGTGTGTATATTTTTGTTTGTGTGTGTATATGTGTGTATAGTTATATGTGTTTATAGTGTGTTTGTGTGTGTATAGTTTGGACATATGTGTGTGTTATATATATATATATATATATATATATATATATATATATATATATATATATATATATATATATATATATATATATATATATATATATATATATATATATATATATATATATATATATATATATATATATATATATATAATTCATTTTCAAAAAGTTCCGTTCTTCAAAATGGAAATCACTTAGAAGATTCATTATTTGAGGTCCAATAAATTTGACTTTTTTAGTTTTGCATCCCTAAATTAAGGAAATATTTCTTTTAGGTACATTAAACCATTATTTATCGTCTTTGTCTATGGCTTTGACTAAGTTTTTAATGTTCCAAGCTTAAATGGAGAGGCGTAAGAAGCACCTTTTTTCAAAAGAAGTTCTATGAGGCCAATCTTTTTTACTGTAATGGTTTTTTGTTGTCCTACAGTCGTACTGTTCTAGAGTTCTATGGAAATACCCCCTCTACGGTCTTGTGGTAATTCCTACAATGTCCAGTCCAAAGTCACGTACAAATAACTTCAATTAGCTAACGATATAAAGGAGAAGCAGGTATTTGAAAATGGGACGTGCTAGGTCTAACTACCTAAATGAAACGCAAAAAGAGCATTCTCATCAATGTTACAAAACTTATGTCGACCTGTGTTATCAGTATCAGTTTTGAAATTAATTACCTTACCTTACCTTACCTTAAAAAAATTTAAAGGTAAAAAAATATAAAATATGTTAAAGTCAAAAAATATGCCAAATACAAAAATATGTATTCATAGCGTTATAAAAAAACTTCATAACGTTTTAAAAAGTACCCTATACCCTATTCCATGACATAATCGACTTCTATGCCAGATTTCATTAGAATCGTTTTATCTATTCGAGCGTGATTGAAGGACAAATATCCAAAGAAACATACTTTTACATTTATAATATTAGTAAGAATTAACGCGCACTTCTGGCTTAATGAGTTTATGAACAAACATAACTGCAGGATTTGGGTCGATGACAATCCTCAAGTGATTAAGTGATTGTGGGTTCTGGTTTACAGAAATAAACCCCCGGACAATTTTTAACCTTAAATGAAAGATTCAGGCCACCATACCACGCGATATGTGTGAAAGAGTCATCGAAAAGTCGGTCTACAGAATGCATTCTACCACACGAAGTCGTGTAGGACATTTGAACGATATTATTTGTAAGACATAATGCAATTTTTTGTTCTTGGAGATAATATAATAATTACCGGATTATCACTTGTAATTATCACTGTGCCTCATTTTAACGTTTTGACACACTTATTGGTTTACAAAAATAAATCCCGAACAATTCTAGCGCAGATCCAGAACAATTCTGTCATCTAGCGTTAAATATAGGACGAATTTTTGTATCGGACCAATAACATGAATTTTTTATTTATATCAAAATTGTTCAAAAATTTGTTTGTTTCGTGGATTCTCACCACACAATTAATTCTTAAAAAAATTGAAGTGACCAGATAAGAAATCAATATTGAAAATACCTTTGTAAAAATAAATTGATTGCGTTGAGAGATCTGAGGGATGAGAACATAGAGTTGAATAAATAATTTTGGAAAGATATAAAACGGATATTTATATTTATCAAAATATTTAAAAAATTTGATGCTGACGTCCACATTAATTTGGAAAAAACTAATCGACTCTTAACAATTTAAACAATTTCATTAATTTTTAACGTCATTCATTAATTTGCAACTGAATCAACGTTATATGTATAAATCAGTATGTATGGAATTATCGAAATGCCAAATATTTCACATACAGATAAAAATAGTCGTTTTTATCAAATACAAATTGATCTTTGTACAAACACCTGTGCAGTCCGTCATAATAACAAATTCCGAGCAATTTCATTTCTATATGTGGTGCGGTTAATCTTATGTTGTCAGTTAAATTATTATTATTATAAGTATCTAACTAGAACAAGCTCATTAAATATTTTAAGAGTTGATATTTCAAGTATACTTTGCACTAACTAAAGGCCCTTTTACTATTAATATACATGGTGTAATATAAACTACTTTCGTAAATTTATCGAACAATTCTTCACATCATTTTAAACAAAAAAGTTCCTTAGGTTTTCGACAAAGAAAATTGTAAATTTATTAAATCAGTAATCGAGAAACTGAATTAAATCTTAAGTAAATATGTCTGTGAAACAGCACATCTGGCAAATATTAATTTGTTATTATTTAATGAATAAACTAAAAATAAACTAATGAACATTGTTGAAATATTTTTTTTTAATTAAAAATCGTGCCATATATCAGCCCTGGAGGATGTGGCAACGTCGTAATATCGCCACGACAAACAATATTATTTCAAAATTACGACAAAAATTATTTCAGTGTTTCACTGTATGCATTTAAGTTCTATTTATAAGCAAAAATATATTTTGGTTATAAATAATATCTCCAAAATCCCTCCAAAATTCCGAAAGTTATATATATATATATATATATATATATATATATATATATATATATATATATATATATATATATATATATATATATATATATATATATCATCATCATCATCAGCCCGCATCGATCCACTGCAGGATGAAGGCCTCTTCAGCATGCTTCCAACCTTCACGGTCCTGGGCTCTCCTCTGCCACTCGGGTCCAATATACTTAACGATGTCATCAATCCATCGTGCTTTCGGTCTTCTTCGCGGACGTTTGCGATCAAGCGGTATCCACTCCAGGATTGCCTTGGTCCATCTGTCGTCCCATCGCCTCGCTATATGGCCTGCCCATCTCCATTTCAACTGTTTTACTCTTCCAATGCTGTCACAGACTTTTGTTTGTTCCCTGATCCATGCGCAGGACTTTCTGTCTCGTCTTGTAATGCCAAGCATACATCTTTCCATTCCCCTCTGTGCCACCCGAAGTTTTTGAATTGATTGCGATGTGAGTGTCCAGGTTTCACTTCCGTATGTCATAACGGGTAGAACGCACTGATCGAATACTTTTCTTTTCAGGCAAAGTGGGAGTCTGCTCTTAAACACTATGTTGAGCCTACCAAATGCCTGCCAGCCACATTTAACACGCCGTTCCACCTCCCGGGCGGTATTCCCCTCCATGGAAATCCTCTGCCCAAGATATATAAAGCTGTGCACAATCTCTAAATCCCTTCCTAGAACTGAAATTCTTCTGTCCTGAGCGAAGTTATTGAACATAACCTGACTCTTTTTCAGGTTTATTTTCAAGCCAAATGGTTCGCCAGCCCTTTGCAGTTCTTGTATGCGTCTTTGCATCTCCTCTGGGTCTTGTGAAATGAGAATAATATCATCTGCAAATCTAAGATGGTTTAAGTTTGCACCATTGATCTTTACACCATTCTGTTCCCAATCCAGTTTACGGAATACTTCTTCAAGGCCAGCCGAGAAAAGAATAGGCGATATTGCGTCACCCTGCCGTACACCTCGTTCTATATTAATTCCCACTTCAAGATCATCAAGGTGAATTGTGGCTGTAGCTCCATCATATATCGATTCTAATAGGTTTACATAGGCTCTCTCTACACCTTGGCTAAGCAGTGCATCCATTATCGCATGCTTTGAGATGGAATCAAATGCTTTTTCGTAGTCGATAAAAGCCAAGCACAGTGGCATGGTGTATTCGTTGTGCCTTTCTATGACCTGCTGTACAACCTGGATGTGATCCATTGTACTGAATCCACTTCTGAATCCTGCTTGTTCTCTTGGTTGTGCGTCATTCAGTTATATAATATATATATTAGTATATATTCAGTTATACAATATATATATATATATATATATATATATATATATATATATATATATATATATATATATATATATATATATATATATATATATATATATATCCTATTGTTGTCCTTGCTTCTTCCGTTATTTTCTTCCACACACCCACACACACACACACATATATATATATATATATATATATATATATATATATATATATATATATATATATATATATATATATATATATATATATATATATATATATAATAATAATAATAATGTTGAATCCGATGTCCACATTACTTAACAATAGCAATATTGGCTACAAACTTGACATGAGAAATTCCAGGAAACTATCTCATTTGCTATACATGGACGATTTAAAACTCTATGGAGAAACAAGAGAGAAACCAAATTCATTAATAAAAACAGTCGAAATATTTAGTAAGGATATCAAAATGTCATTCGGACTCGAGAAATGCTCCACTATCAGCATACAAAAGGGAATAATAAAAGAACAACATTCAACAGTCTGCGGTATACAAGAACTAGCATCAGAAGACTCATACAAATATTTAGGAATGCTTCAAAATGATAAATTTTATCAAAGTCTATTAAAGAAGAATTTTTTGTACCAAAAACGACTGACAAAACTCTTAAACACCAAACTGAACGGTGGAAACCTCATTAAAGCGATCAATGGCTGGGCGGTGCTAACTCTGACATATTCTTTTGGCATTGTTAAATGGTCTGAAGCAGATCTTGATGAACTGGATAAATTGACACGAAGAACATTGACAAAGTTCCGATGTTTACATCCCAATTTGTCCACAAAAAGGCTATATATTCCAAGAAAGTTGGGAGGCAGAGGGCTTGTGAATGTCAAGAATTTTTGTCTCAATCAGGAGAATAGGATGAGAGAGCGCTTCATTAGTTCACATAGCACACTAATGAAACTGGTTGTTAAGAAGGACCAGGGTTTCACCCCACTAAATCTAAATAAACAAGGACAGTACTGTAGAACAGCACTGAAGGATATCGTTCAAGAATGGAAACAACAGACATTACATGGGAGATTTCCTAAATCACTTCAGAATGACTCCATTGACAAATATTTGTCTCTAAATTGGCTTACCGATGGACTATTATATCCAGAAACAGAAGGCTTCGCGACAGCTATCCAAGATAAGGTAGTAAGGACAAAAAATTATGAAAGACATATTCTACACATGGATGTTGTCGACAAGTGCAGGAAGTGCGGTGGTGTAGGAGAAACAATTGAACACCTTGTTGGAGGGTGTCCAGTCCTTGCCCCTAATGCTTACCTAGGCAGGCATAATCAGCTGGCGAAAATTATACACCAACAAATCGCTTTAAAGCACTCGCTATTTGATAAGATGCCTCCACCATATTACAAGTACACGCCTTCCCCCGTACTTGAGTCAGCCGATACAATTTTTTACTGGGATAGACCAATTACAACAGATCGGACGGTTGACTATAATAGGCCGGATATTGTTCTAATTAACAAAAAGCAGAGGAGAGCTTTCATAATTGACATTGCGATACCACTCTCTCATAACATCAGAAAAACTGAAATGGAAAAGGTCACGAAGTACGAAAATCTTGCAATTGATCTGAAAAATCAATGGAAACTCCAGAAAGTGGAGGTGTTACCTTTTGTTATATCCGCCGAAGGCCTAGTAAGCAAAACCTTTTCCAAAAATCTAGAAATTCTTGGTGTTTCAAAATCGATTACCACAGTCGGACAACGAGCAGTTCTCTTACAAACTTGCCACATTGTTCGTAAGGTACTAAGCTGAATGGGAGGAGCTGAACTGCTTTCTCATTCTGCCATTGTAAACCCGACCAGCCTAGGCTGAGATGATCGATGAATCATGTTTATAATAATAATAATAATAAACTGAACGGAGGAAACCTCATTAGAGCAATCTACGGTTGGGCGGTGCGGGTTCTGACATATTCTATTGGCATAGTTAAATGGTCAGAAGCTGACCTTGATGAACTTGATAGGTTGACGCGCCGAACATTGACAAAGTTCCGATGCCTGCGTCCAAACTCATCTACGAAAAGGCTATACATCCCAAGGAAGTTTGTAAACGTAAAAAATCTCTGTCTCAATCAAGAAAATAGAATGAGAAAACACTTCATTGATTCAAACAGTACGTTAATGAAATTGGTTGCAAATGAGGATCGAGGTTTCACCCCACTGAACCTAAATAAATAAAATCGTATTGATAGCAGAACAATACTCACGGACTGCGTTCGAGAATGGAAAGAACAAACATTGCACGGAAGGTTTCCTAAGTCACTCGAAGATGACACCATTGACGAACAATTGTCTCTGAAGTGGCTGACCGATGGGCTCTTGTACCCAGAAACAGAAGGTTTCGCGATATCTATTCAAGACAGGGTAACAAGAACAAAAAACTATGAAAAACACATACTGCATTTGGACGTAGTCGATAAGTGCAGGAAATGCGGTACTTTGGGGGAAACAATTGAGCATCTTATTGGCGGTTGCCTGGCCCTTGCTCCTAATGCTTATTTAGGACGGCATAATCAGCTGGCAAAAATTATACATCAACAAATTGCAAAAAAATACTCGCTATTAGAAAGCGCACCTCCTCCATATTATAAGTACTCGCCTTCTCCTGTACTTGAATCATCCGATGCCATTCTTTACTGGGACAGACCAATCACTACTGATCGAACGGTTGATTATAACAGGCCGGAGTCAACAAAAAGGACAAGATGGCTTTTATAATTGACATCGCAGTGCCACTATCTCACAACATTAGAAAAACTGAGATAGAAAAATCCACAAAGTATGAAAATATGGCATACGACTTGAAGAACCAGTGGCAATTGAGTAAGGTAGATGTAGTGCCCTTTATTATATCCGCCGAAGGCCTGATAAGTAAGAGATTTTCAAAGAACCTCGAGAGCCTCGGTATCCCGAGATCGATTGCCATAGTGGGACAGCGTGCCGTGCTCTTGCAGACGTGCCACATTGTTCGTAAGATAATATGCTAGGGTGAGAGGAGTTGAATTGCTTTTTCATATTGGCATTGGAATATCGGCCAGCATGAGCTGAGATTCTACAGTAAGGATGAGCAGAATAATAATAATATTTATTTGTTCTCAAAACCATAAAGCATTGAACATTGTTAAGAAAGTACATAATAAACACTTAATTCTATATAAAGAAAAACGGAAAAAAAATCAATGACAATTCAAATATAATATCTGTAACACAAGTCACAAAAAAAAGAAGGAAAGATAGGAAGAAAAAAAAGACAATTGGAAAGAAAAGAAGAGGAGAGAAATACACAGACAACATAATATTGTTAACATAATTTACATGAATTTACATGAATTAGCTGATAACATGATTAGTACAAACATAAACAGTTAAATTCACCAAAACAGGCTATTCTAATAATTTAATTGAATTTAAATTGTTCTTTGTTTCCCCAAGCAAGGTTTATTATTCATTTAATGAATAATAAGCCTTGCTCAACAAATATCTTTTAATCGCTCTCACAGACTGATCACGTGGCAGATCTCGAACACACTCCGGAAAAATATTATATATCTTCATAATAGTATACTGCACATTCTTCTGTGTATAACTAAAATTACATCTTTTATTCACGAGATTCGCCTTATACCTAGTTATATAACCATGCTTTGCTATAGCTTCCTCAAAGAGATCTCTATTATTAAATACAAAAGTGTACGAATCCAAAATAAACATGCTGACAACTGTCAGAATTCCTTTGCCAATAAAAACATTCCTGCAGCTCTCGTGATGCTTCATTTGAAAAACACTTCTTATATATATATATATATATATATATACATATATATATATATATATATATATATATATATATATATATATATTTATACAATGTGAGATAACTTTGGACAGCGTCCAATGAGACAACAGTAGCTGAGTAGCACGTACACCCAACCGCTGGGTTCCACAATCTCTTGTGGAACGCCACAGCATGACTGGGCTTGACTGGGGACGAGCCCCATCCATCCCTGCAATTGGAGGGCACATGTTTCGCCTATTGATGTTCAGGCTCGTCAGGGTATCGACATGCTCTTCCGTCAAGAATTGGGAGACCACATCTACAGTCAACAACTAATGCTCTCGCCGACTACCCGTCGGATGGCGTATATATGTAATGTTAGATTTCTTTGGACAGCGTCCAATGAGACAATGGTAGCTGAGTGTCAAGTATATACCACCGCTGGGTTCCACAATCTCATGTGGAACACACATCAACCATCATATATTCCACAAGATTGTGGAACCCAGCGGTTGGGTATCCAGCGGGCAAGGATATTCCGAAAGGACGATTCTTGTAAGGCTTCCAGTTTTGCAAACATTTGTCCAAGTTTTCCAAGTCCAAGCCCAAAAATATTTGGATACGGGTAGTGTAGTTCCAAAATTTCAAGAATATGGGCCGCAGTGAGAAATCGGTTTCGAAGTCGAAGAATACATTTTTCATCTTGTTGAAGAGGATTCTACCAAATGTACTCAAATTGTTGCGCGACAAGTTGGATTTTCCCATTGGATTGTACATAGAATACTAAAACAGACAAAAATATTGTGAATGGTTTACTATCCAAAATCAAAGGAATCCAATTTTTTTGTTCAGTAATTTATCAACCGACGTAGCTCCTTTCAAGAGGAAGAATGGTGGACATTTTGAACTGCTAATTTAATAAAACAATTAATCATGCGTTTCTTAATGTGACGTGAATCTCTTAAAACTTGTTATAGAGTGAAAAATTAGTGTTAGTTATTTCAACTTTGACATTAAACGACAATAATGTGTAAGTATTTCTTTTTTTTAACAAAACAAACCAAATTTATGCCGAAACGTATGGAAAAAAATTACTAAAAATATTATATTTTGTTTTCAAATAACACCTTAAAAGGCCAATGCAACAAAAATTGAATTCCGATAGATCGAAATAAACAAGACGAAAATAAACGTTACTATTGTCAAGAAAATTAAACCTGTTTTCCTATTGCATTTTGGATATATGTTTAAGGAACCTTTTTGTTAAAAAAACTTTAAAGAATCGGTAGTTAATTTTATGACTTTATACTCCGTTTAAAGAAGATTCTAATATATGAGAATAATACCACACATGAATGTTTTTTGGTTAACTATAACTTGCTTGGCATCTCGGAAAGTCAATTAAACCTTACAACCTTTCCCAGAGTCTCGAGTAAAAGACGAAGTCAAGCAGGACATTTGAACGACATTATTTTAAAAACATAATGCCATTTCTTGTACATCAAGATGAAATAAAATTTACCGGTTTATCACTTATAATTATCATTGTGCCTCATTTTAAAGTTCTGACACTCTTATTGATTTACAAAAATAAACCCCGAACAATTCTAGAGTAGCTCCAGAACAATTCTGGCATTTAACGTTAAAAAAGGGACAAATTTTTACATCGTACCAATAACATGAATTATTTATTTATATTAAAATATTTCAAATTAAGTGTCAATATATTTATATTTATCAAAATATTTAAAAAATTTGGTTGCTGACGTCCACGTTAATTTGGAAAAAACTAATCGACTCCTAACAATTTAAATAATTTCATTAATCTTTAAAGTCATTCATTCATTAATTTGCAACTGAATCAACTTTATATTTATAAATCAGTATGTATGGAATTATCGAAATGCCAAATATTTCACGTAGAGATAAAAATAGTCGTTTTTATCAAAAACAAAATGATTTTTGTACAAACACCTGTGTGTGCGTTATGATCAATTCCGAGTAATTTTATTTTCATATGTGGTGTGGTTAATCTTATGTTCTTAGTTAAATTATTGTTATTATAAGTATCTAACTAGCACAAGCTCATTAAATATTTTAAGAGTTGATATTTCAAGTATACTTTACACTAGCTAAAGATCCTTTTACTATTAATATACATGGTGTAATATAAACTACTTTCGTAAATTTATCGAACGATTCTTCACATCATTTTAAACGAAAAAGATCCTTAGGTTTTCGACAAAGAAAATTGTAAATTTATTAAATCAGTAATCGAGAAACTGTGAATTAAATCTTAAGCAAATATGTTCGTGAAACAGCACATCTGGCAAATATTCATTTGTTATTATTTAACGAATAAACTACAAATATCTTATATTGTTAGTTAAATACTTTTATTATAAATATCTAACTAGCACATGGTCATTAAATATTTTAATAGTTAAGTCACTTAGAATCAAAACTTACAATATTCAAAAACCAAAATTCTGGGAATTTGCCAAAAACAGCTGTGAACCACAATTTGTTTGTTCGATTTTAGCAAATGGATTCATTTACATTCTGTATCATCTCAAAGTGAATTGTAAATTAAAAAAATGGTCTTTCTACATCCCATTATAATAATAAAAGCATTTAGAAATTGGATAATGTTGGTTTTGAAACAAACCTGTTTGGATAATTTGAAGTTTGATCCCATAATAATATTCAGCTCTACAGGCCTAGTGGCCCTTGGCTTCGAGTTCTTTCACTCTTCTTTTCCAACTTTTTCTGTCTAAAGCATCAGTCTTCTAATCTCTCACTCCTGTTTTCCTCAAATCATTTAGCACCTCATCCAGCCATTTCTTCCTCGGTCGCCCTCTTTTTCTCCTTCCCCCTTCGCCCCTCATCAGAATTCCTTTAACCCATCTCCTGCTGGACATCCTCGCTATGTGCCCCAGTCATCTAGCTCGCTGCGCTCTCACCACCTGAACAATGTTTGGTTTTTTGTACAGTTCTTCTATTTCTTTGTTTGTTCTTCTTCTAAATTCATTCTGAACTTTAACTCCTCCAACAATTCTCCTTAATATTTTTCGTTCCCAGACTTCCAACTTAGTTTCTTCCTTCTTCGTCATCGTCCATGTCTCGCACGCATAGGTAACCGTGGGAGTATTGATTGGTACACTCTTACTTTTGCTGCTCTTGTTATATTCTTTGCCCTTAAAATTTTTGAAAACATTCCTGCAGCTTTGCTTCTTTTCGCTAGTCGTTTCTCTATTTCCTTTTCTGCATCCCCTGTACTCGTTAATGTTACTCCAGATATTCAGCTTGTTCCACTTTCTCTATTGTATAGTTCTTATTTACTGTACAATCAATGACGAAATTAGGGGAGAGTCCTCTGGTGCTATCTTTCATTACCATATAGTTTGATCCCATACCTTTGGGATATTGTTAATTTTGAGTCCAACTTTTTCCAAATTTATGGAAGGTAAGGGTAAAAATAAGATACTATGAAGACCTTTTAACTTTCCAAATATTTTTTTGTTTTTAGTAAAAAATAAAACTTTTTTTTAAGTTTATTACAATTTTTTTTATTGTTGCTTTTAGTTAAAAAAAACAATAAAGCTTTGATTTATTTTGTTTTAAAATTTTTGTAGTGATGTCGAAAATTAAAAAAAAAAGATAATTAAAAGAAGTGGTTCCTTCTCAACCTGTTCACAATATATTCCTTTTTGCTGAGCCAATACTACTGCATCATATTAATTCACAAAAAAATCTAAATTTGGCCATTGAAGCCAATCTGTTCCATAATGTTTCGTAAGGAGTTTTAAAACATCCGACTTTTTCTCAGCGGTCACATTATTATACATTGCTATCCCCCTGGGCTTTAGATCACCGCAATTTAAACCCGTTTTTAGTAAACTTTTTGATTCACCCTGGCATAGATTATTCGTATCCTTTCCTCGAATTCTGAGTTTTCTGTTTGTTTCTACTTTTTTAATATACACCCTTTGACATTTCGATATTTTAAAATGCCACGAAGATATGGCTTTCATAGCATCGTCCTGGGATTCTTTGAAATCAAACACCTGATAATGCTGTTCCACTTGTTTAATTGTAACAAAATCAGAAATACCATCCATTTTTTTTCTTTTGTAGATATCACTTATCTTTCTTTAATTTCCTTTTCAATAAATCCGATAAGTCTGTCGGGAGGGATACAACTATGGCCAATTACAAAATAAAAATGAATTCTATTTTTTTAATGTGGTTGGGTTATTTTAACGATAACCAGTAGGTACACATTGCCACGAAAGTCGAATTTTTATTTTCGGCCCCACTCCTGTCAGGTACAAAGCGAATTTTTCGATAAGAAGTCATGTCTGTTTTACACAACGTATCATATATGCATGATGCTATCATGTAGGAATCACGGTTGAACTGTGATCCTTCACGATTGTGAAGTTTTCAACATATATTTGACGACTAAAATAGGCAGGTTGGTCAGGTAGCTTTGAAGTAGGAAGATGTTTTTCAAAGTCGTATGATAATATAAGTATTTCTTATTCTCTTATTTATGAAGTTCAACATAGATTTGTTTTTGGGTCACAGTGTGATTCCCTTTTAAAACATATTCTTTTTTTCTGACATAAACCCGTCCTCATGTAACGGTTTTTTCACGTTGTTCATTCTAAACTTGGAAATATCCAATATAGAAACGAACGATTTCTTTTTGGGAGTTTCTTATAAAATATTTTGTTGCCCATGTCTGTGTACCGTTTTGGTTGGTCCTTTTTAGACTGATCTGACCTACGCCTCGTGACATTCGTAACTTTTACAAACTTTAGTTTAAATTGATTTTGATAAGACCGGCCTTTCAACAGATAGAACAAGGAATGAAAGGTTTTGATATCTCTCATTGATAGTATTTTGCAAAGAAATTTACCTTTATTGTGGCTGCAAGTAGTTTAGCTTACACTGTGAGTAAGAAACTATTTAATAATAATTCGATTAAAATGGTAATAAATTAACATTTTTTTATTGAAATTAGTAAAAAACAAACCATTTATGTACTTTGCCACTTTTTTTTGCATTTTTTTTAAGTGAAAGTTTTTCATTTTCTTGATCTTTTTCTCGCTCTATCGCCTGGAAGAACTGGTGTAATTCCACGTTTGTAATAAAAATATTTTATTTGAATAATTTTTTATTAATAGAATTAACGCAAAACAAAGCGAGTCACACACAATAAAAATATAGGTTATAATTGTATTATATACGGACACGTTTTACTGGTGGTGATATACAATGGCTTGCAAGATCATATGATCTAACCTCGTTCGATTTTTTCTTGTGGGGCTTCCTCAAGAATAAAGTTAATTTATTCTCCAATCCGCAGATGATTAATGACCTGAAAAAAAAACATGCGTTAATATTGGTGTAATTGAACCCCAATTGTGCCAAATTGTTATTGACATTATTGACAAAATATTTGGAGAATATTAACTTTAAAACATAACCTCGGTATCCCTACTTTTTGATAAAATAAACAACCAGGTTATTTTTTAAATTGTTGGTTTTATTTAAAAAGAAAATCCCGAAGTGGCTATTGAAACACCCTTTATGTAAAGAATATTCTAATATATGGTAAAAATGCCACACATCAATGCTTCTTGACACGGGCGTAGCCAAGGGGTTGGGGTTGGGGGTTCAAGCCCCCCCCCCGAAATAAGCCAAATATTACCTAATATTATACCGAAAAAATACGAGGAGTAAAGAGAGTTAAATTATTACATTTGAATTGAATATATATCCGAACTAGTGGACGTTGCGCACAGTAACGCCATCTCTTGTCGAGTAGTCGAACTATTTTGTATCGTATGGAAACTTTGCGTTGTTTCTTGATTATTCCCCACGCCCCTCGGTCGGAATGAGCGTAGCTTTGTGGAAGTTTGTGGTAGTTTCTGGACGGCTACTACTGGGCTGCTATATAAGCGGCGCGTTACCGCGCTTACGGCAGTATTATTCCATGCGAACTCGAAGCGAATATAAGTAAAAAGTGGTGAACGAATAGTGAAGAGAATTAAGCGTACCGTGTAAGTGAGTAATTTTAGTGCAGTGTTATTCGGTGACCTTGTTAAGAATAGATACGTGAATCATTATTACTGTCGAAAAATGGAAGGGAAAAAAGGAAGGGTGATAAACTTAAAGGTATGGACTACTGGAAAAAGTGGTGTAGTCAAGGGGTTTCTAATAAAGAAACAAATTTGGATTTAGCTATCAAAGCTTCAGCTACCTTGCATGCTGATAAGAAGACTGTGATGACAAGCGGGCCCTCGACCTCGACCTCAATCACAATACCGAATGTCGAAATCGATGCCATGTCGCTGGTGCCCTGTTCGATACCTTCAACTGCCGAATCTACATCTAGTCTGCAACAGGCCAGCTTGCCTGTTACCTCATCTTTTACAACTGTAGCTAAGTTGGATGTTGGTTTTTACGCGAATCAAGAAAAAATCTTGGATGAATATTTTAAAGTCGAAATTTTAAAAACGCCGGGGAACCCACCCAGAGCTAATAAGTTTCCATTCAAACATGTAGATGATGTTATTAATGTCTTACAACACCTGAGAAACAACACTGACGTCGAATATCTTCATCTCTATGAAGACGCAAAGGTTTTACTGGAAGAAAATGGTGGTATACTGCGAATGCCACGCTTCGTCGGAAGACAATCAAATAGACCGAACATTCCTGCATTGGATGTATGCACGTATTACAAAATTAATTTGTTCATTCCATTTCTTGATCATACAATTCAACAATTGGTTGAAAGGTTTACCTAACATCGTAAAGTAGTATCAGCATTATCTGGTCTGCTACCTTCAAATTTTACTGCCAGTTCTGAAATTGAAGAAGCAATTTCCATGTACTCGTCACTGCTTCCCGAAAGCAACATTACGCAACAACAACGCAACAACAAGCAGAACTTGAAGTATGGAAAACAGTGATGACAAGTATCTCGCCTACCCCGAAATCTAGTTTGGAATGCCTAGATATGTGCGATAAAAACCTTTATCCTAATATTTACACATTACTACAAATCTTGGCTACCATTCCTGTATCCACTGCTACCCCAGAAAGGTCTTTCTTGAGCCTAAGGAGACTGAAAAACTATTTACGAAACACTACAAGTGAAAACAGACTTAATGGTTTGGCCCTCATGAACATTCACTATGGAACAGAAATTCATGCAGATGAAGTAGTGGATATATTTAAAAGAAAAAGCCGAAGATTTCTTCTTCAATGGTTTTAGATTTAGCGCAGAGGAACGAAATTAATTTAACCATTTCATTTAAAGTTAAGAACTTTATAAATATGTCGTAATTTTTCCGATAAATATATAGATATTAAATTTCATGTAAGTATATTTTTTGTTGTTTTATTTACTTCAAACTAACCCCCCCCCCCCCCCCCAACACTAAATCCTGGCTACGCCCGTGCTTCTTGATCAACCATAACTTGTTTGGCAACTTGGAAAGTCGATGAAACCTTACGACCTTTCCCAGAGTCTCTCGTAAAACTAAACACGATAACTGGAGAACAGAAAAATACCCGGTTTGAAGAAAAATAAAATAAAGGTTGGCACAAATTAAAAGTTGGATTTAAATTGGAAACAAAGCGAGTATTGAAGTATACACTATCCGATTACATATTAAAAATTAAATTAACAACGACAAAAATAAAGCATAAGTAAGAACGCATAACGATGAATCCACAGAATTTGAGATAAGTATAGGCCTGAGACAGGGCTGTATATTGAGTTCACTGTTATTTTCAGTAGTTCAGTAGTTACAGTGAGAACACAAGAATTACTGTTCGCTTATGATATGGTCCTAATAGCAAATTCGGAAGAAAAACTACAACATAACTTAGCGATATATAACGAAGAGCTAAGAAAAGTAAACATTGAAATAAATAAACATCGACAAATGCAAAGCAATGGTAATTGCAGGCACAAAAATAAAAAAATAATAAAACATAATTGTAGTCGATGGCAAGGTAATGGAGGAAGTAAAAAACTATAAGTATTTAGGCACAATAAAAGAATATAATGAAAAAATGAACACAAATTCGAAAAAAAACACTCTGGAAACAATATTTTTAGGAAAAAGAGAGATACTGAAAGAGGTAAAAGCGCATGTATATCAGAAAGTAGTGAGACCATCACTAATATTCGGTAGCGAATCTTGAACCTTAACAAAGAGAAACAAAATCAGAATTACAGCTGCAATAATGAGATTCCTACGCAGAATAGAGAAAATTACAACAAGGGATAGAATGATAAATACGACAGGAATGAAACAACTGGAAATAAAACTAATTGAAATAGTTATAGAAGAAAGACAACTAAACTGATTAGGACACATCCACAGAATGAATGAAGAGAGATAAGCAAAACAATTATATGAAGCGAAAATACGACGAAAAAATCAAGTTGGACATCCAAGACTGAGATGGCAAGAACAAGTTTGACAAGCGGCAGAAAAGTGAGGAATTCATTGGAATGAGGCTAGAAAATTAGCACTGGATAGGAACTCATGGAGGATGAAAATTCATATAATACCATCATGCTGAAATGTAATCTCAGTCTTACACCTAACGGTAAAATGGACTTTTAGATTAAATAAAATAAAACTCTAATTTCAACACCATTATATCAGTTGTAAATCAACACCAGTATATCAGCACTCACTGAAACTGAAATTATTCAGTAGGTAACTAAAAAATTAAATATTTTTAACGTTTTTAAAAGACGTCTATACTGAACTCGCCAGAAATGTTGAATGAAACTGACTCAATGATTTCTAGCTGACTCAATCTATAAAGGCAGGATTGTCAATTAAGAAAATCGGAACTATTCCTCATTCAGATAGTTTACTAGTTCTTACTTCACCCCAAAATTATTCGCTTGAAGTAGAAAATGAAGACAGTGTGGAAGAAGAAGAACCCAACAAGCCTTACACAACCCATGACCCTGATTTTTCCCTCCTACTTGTGGAACTGTTAGTAAGATATTGGGGCCATAGAAATGAAGCAACGCTTATGGATTACTGCTGATCTGTATGTAGGGATGGTTCAGGACTCACTTACCTGAGGCATGTTAAAAGAAAACCAAATAAATATACACCTCATGATTCTCTTCAGAACCAACAACCTAACAGGTACTCTCCCATCAATTTTGAACTCTTAGAATGTGACCATCATTAAACAAATTTCAAATGGACTTTCCATATTTTTGGCATATGCATTTAAATCGTATCGTTTTCTCTTAATCCGTTAAAATAAAATACTTCTGCCTATTGTATCTAATAGAAATTAGATCTAATAAAAATGTTTCTTTATCATATTCGTTTTTCTCAACCCAAAATTAATATGATTTGTCTCATGAAGTGAAGGAAATATCAAAAAAATGTTTTTGTCAGGTCAGTGTAGTCATTTGAACCTTTGAAATGGATATCTATGAATTGTAATCACATTTACCAAAAATCCTTTACCCAATTAGTGTCTATTATGATAAATAAAATTGCTCAAATTTATCAAATGATTTTTGATTTTTCATTGAAATTATTGACATTTCCTATTACATCGCAAACACTTGTCTAGTCCTCTATTATGCAGCCATTTTGCATGCCTTATCAATATTTAAATTAAACTCGTTTTCCTATTTGAATTGTAGTGGTGATATTGGATTTCAGACGAAAAATAGAATTTTCAATCCTAGATTCAAGTAAAACCATAACCGTCTGTTTTTTTTGTAGTAATAACGCAGATGTTCACATACAATATGAATTTTCTTACACTTAAATGTTTGAACACATTGTTGAGATGGAATCTCCGAAAATAACGAATTGGGAAATTTTAATTAGAACTAAAAGGCAGACAAAGATATATTTTCAAAATTTGTTTTCTTCTTACTTATTACGTTTAGAAGCGACCTTTACGAGAAATATTTGTTACTTATAATAATGAACGAAAATTCTTAAGAAAATATTCTGAGTCAGCCTTGGAATTAATATCATTAAATTAATATATTTTTATGTATATATTTTATATATATATATATATATATATATATATATATATATATATATATATATATATATATATATATATATATATATATATATATATATATGTATATATACATATGCAATTTTTTGATTTTTTGCGTCCAATGAGACAACAGTAGTTGGCAGTTATACACCCCAACTGGGTTTCACAATTCCATGTGGAACACACAACAACCTGCGTTTACGCCAAAATGAGAATTTTGTTACTTGTTTGAACGGGAAGAATTCTTGAATCTTGAAAGATGAGAATGCGTAGAATTAGATAAAATTGCCAAAAAAAATTATCATTTGCCTGGATGTTCATAATCTCTTAAAATTATTATGGTAAACGATGTGATAAATTGTTTATTTTTAATTTTGAACAATGTCAAAACGAAATTGCCATTATGTATTTATGTTAAATATACATAAATAAAAAGTTTTCTTTTATTTTAATGAAAAAAAACGTTTAAATTTTAATTGAATATAAAAGAACACAACAAAACAAACATAACAAAATTTATATCAACTGCTTGGTTGTAGAATAAAAATATCATTTTTATATAACTCTCAACAATGTTAATTGCAATATTATCTTAAAAATAATATTACGAGAATTAGATTTTAATTAACTGACCTATCTGCATTTTGAAATATAACTTTTTTAATTAGGATATTGTCACTTTTAATTTGATGTGAGAAAGTTTTGTTATTTGCATGTATACAGGATGGACGATAAATAAATGAAATTAGAGAAATGTCATGTTTGCTTGAATATCGAGCAACTTGAGTTAAGTTATTTTGTTAAGGATGTATTGGAGGTACAATCGGAGGCAAAAGTACTGAAAATGAATATTAATAAAAATTATGTGTGAACATAATCTGAGAATTAGGAACGCTTGACAACTTTTCTTTGAATATTTGTTACGTATTTAACTTACTATGTTAGTGAAGCTCCATAATATCATATACAAAATTACGATAATTTTAAATTGAAATAACTTTTAAACGGCTTAGTCAATCGATTTCGAATTTATACAATGGCTTAAAGCTTGAGAATAGAATATTCTGTAAACTTTTAAACTTTTTGTAGTGTTGTGATATACCTCCAATACATGCTTAACGTCTAAAATATTAATCATTAATAATTATGAAGAATAAATAATATTTAGAGCTTTTAATTAATATTCATGTATTATTAAAAATTCCATGTTCGGTGTTTTAAAGATTTAAATCAAAAATGTTTTTGCCGAAAAGTGATAGGTATTTTAACTTTTCGGCCCAAACCAAACCAAAAGTTAGTTTATATTATGTTTTATATTATTTGTTATTGTTAATTTAATTCTAGATTATAGGTGAAATTTACTCTTTCTCTTTTAATTATACATCATTTTCTAGCAACTTCTTTATTAATTTTTCTTTTCTATGTTCTGCAAAGCAAATATATCCACGAATTTATGAGTTTCAGTACTTTTGACTCCGATAGTTTGACTTTGATACATCCTTAACAGAGAAGAGTATTCATATTGAACCTTAATAAAGTATTGTGAGATCTATTACATTATTATAACACTGTTATTATTATTATTATTACTCTGTCTTGGTTGAATTACATTTGCCCAGTTTGGTAGTAAATTGAATAATTTCAAAAATATGGATTTAAGATTAATGTTTATGTATACCAGGGTGTAACAAAAGTACTTGCGTTTTTGCTGTGGTGACAGTTTATGAGAGATGCTTCTACAGCTCATTGGCACTATTCCTATACCTCGAAACTGCCGGTTAACGGTAGTGTGAGGTGAATTATTATTACTAATTTATTATTCAATCACTATGTTTTTTTTTTCATTTAGTTTACCCTCATTTTGTGTTTTACGAACCCTTACACTTTGACATTGATAGTTTCAACATTTAAATCTTTATTATGGCTAGTTAAGTAGGGTAGTTGTAAACATCACATTTAAATTTCTTTTTTTTGATTCCGGGTGACGTCTTTATCAAAGGGCTGACGAGATCCATCTGTGACCCATGATCCACTGCTTCTGGCGTAACCGTAATCCAAGTAATTAAACGGGTTACATAAGTAAAAAAAGGGGTTACATAAGTTTGGCTAATTCTCCTGAATATGTTTTTTTTCCGATACATCCTCAGAAAGTTACGAACCTCGCGACAGTAAGCACCGAAGATGACAAATGAGATTTTGGCGAAACGTCTGCAGGATCCCGACAGGGACCAATCCATCAACCGGATGTATCCCCGGAAGAAAAAACTTAATACATTTTTCCCTTTTGTGAAATAGTATGCACAAACATACACACACGCATAGGCGCGCGTACACATACACGCACCCGCGCTCCACGTTGGTGCTTAGTTTTTCCCCCATCCGCCATCCAAAGCACCAGCCGACATGGTCCTGGGAGACGCTTGCTGTGTGTATTTTCTTTGTTTTTGATATCTCTCTCCACGACCTACTTACCCGAGGTTAGACGGAACACGAACGGTCCCGCACAGTTTGTCTGTCGTAGTTGTTTACCACAGGATGGCAGAGTTGCATGTGATTGTAGCCGCCATTCGATATGGTCATGGCTTGAGCCTAGCTGATGACGGCTAATTGATGATATATATATATATATATATATATATATATATATATATATATATATATATATATATATATATATATATATATATATATATATATATATAGAAGGCTGTTTTCATTTTTAACTTAAGATCTGTGTAATTTTTAATACTATGTCTGTTATTTTGAATTATCCTGTGCATATAGGTGCTGTATAATACTTATCTGTATATCTAAATATCTAAAAATGTTTACGTCGCATTTCGTTGTGTATTTTCTGTTTCTAATTGCCCATCTACATGAATCAGCTGTTGTTAAAATTGTTACTTTAACTAAAGTATCAAGTCGCAGCCAAGAGCATATTGCACAAATGCTGGGAATACGTCAATTGACTGTATCTCGTGCAATAAAAGAGTACGAGGAGACAGATGGTGACCTTTATGAGGACGTGCACGGCGCAAAGGGATGATCGCTATTTACAACTGCAGCCATTACGAAATTACACATTCACAGCTTCGCATCTATCTAAAAAATGAACTTCTGAATGCACAAGGCAAGTTAATATTAGTGCAGAAACGACAATAAGAAGGCTAAAGAAAGTTGATTTAAATCCAAAACCTACTTATAAAGTCCCTCGGCTTCTCCCACATTACAAAACGGCCAGGTTACAATTTGCACGAGATCATGCTGATTGGGATGAACATGAATACAGCAAAGTTCTTTCTCCGATGAGATACGAATGCAATTGTGGAAGCGTGAGGGACGTGATATAAGTCTATAGAAGAACTTGGGAACAATATGCTGCGTGTAAGCTCGTGTAAATCGTGAGCTTCCATTATGGAGGAGAGTCTATTATGCTGGGGAGAGGCATCAGTTGGGAAAGTCGTACGGCACTTGTTGAAGTGAATGTAAGAATGAATGCAGACTGGTACATCCGCAATGTCATTGAAGAACATGTTCTACCTTATGGTGGCTTTATTTGGTATTACAGATTTGTGCTAATGCATGATAATGCTCGTGCACATATTGATTTAAATCCCATTGAACACCTATGGAATATTGTCAAACCACGTGCATGACCTCGAAATCTAGCTGCAAATTCAATTGCAGCATTACGAATCGCCGTTCAAGAAGAATTGAATTAAACTCCGCAAACAGTCAAGGGATCTTCTATGAAGCATAGGGTAGATCGAGGCGAATCGGATCAAAATAAGAAATCCGTTGATATTTTGAACATCGCTTGACACGGAGCGCACACAACTGGCGCCTTACATCCTTCTCTCAACCCGCACCTCTCCACATAGGCAGTTTTTCGATCCCGCTCCTAGATTAGTGTCAGCGCTACTCACCAGCGAGTCGGACGTTTGTATGTGTTGCAATTTTGGCGCTTATCTAAGGTAGGTATTTACGATTTCTTTGTGTCATATTCAGGATAAGTCTTAAAACTTTTAATTTAATGTCTTATGTTGTTTGGCAATGGGCCTATTTTAGAAAACCGATGCCTTTTAAACACAATCTTAGAGGTTAATGTGTAAAACTTTTATTTCGAAAGTTTTTAATATGGAGTTATTGGGGGAGGGCCGTTCTTTCAAACTGAGATATAACATGTTTGAGGCTATCTATTCATATTTCTTTCATTGTAAATGGTTCGCACGTACAAAAGAAAAACTGATGAGGAAGAATGGTGTCAAGAAAAGATGATAGTGGCTGCAAATAAAGTCCTGGCCAAAAAGTTGAAATTTACGAATTACCGTACCACAAATTTACAAAGAAGAGTCTCTTGATCCAGAGGTATCATTAAGCGTCGTGGTGGACAGTCAGCTTTAGATGAAAACACAGGAAAGGTGTTAGGTGACCGCCTACTGCATTTAACAAATCGTGGCTTCGGAATAACACCCAAGGCTCTTCGTAAATACGCGTCTGAATTTGCAGAACGTCAAAAAATAAAACACAAATTTTAACAGAAAGGCCGGAATGGCTGGCCAGGATTGGTTTCATCGCTTTATGGAAATAAATAAGGAATTAAGTATTCGGAAGCCGGAAGGGTTATCAAGAGCAAGGATCGATGAAAAAGAAAAAAGTGGCCGAATTCTTTAAAATATTGGAAACAGAGTAGACAAGAACAATTTAAGAGGAAGACCTGAGTGTATTTATAATGTAGACGAAACGGGGATACCGCTTAATAATCGACCACCCAACATTATAGCCCAGAAAGGCGCAAAAGATCATCAGCATGATTAAATGAAAATGTAACCGTCTTAGCCTGTATGAATGCAATAGGGCAGTACATATATTTTTTTCCTTTATTTGGATTTTTCGCCACTATCTAAAACTCAAAAAATATCAAAAATACCTGTTTTTATTTAAAGAAAGAATCACTCGGTAAAAACAAAAAACCAAACGGAGACAAATTTCTCAGTGATTCTTTTTTGTAATAAATTTGCCTAACGAACAAAATTTTAAAGATATAAAAATGTTATAAAAAAAATTACAAGCTTTTAACGTTAACGTTTCGGAGGGTACTCTCCCCCCATTTTCGAAACTAAATTAAAAAATTAATTATATTAATTTGTAATATATAAAGTAACGAGTGAAAATAAATATATTTTTTTGTTGTCAACGATACTTACATTGACAACAATAGATTTTCATGACAGTGACATACTACCAAAAAATATATATAGGTAATGTTTACTGTGTGATTGTTTATTGTACTGATTGTGTATTCAAATATTTAAATGTGTTTAATTGTATTCTTTAGAATCGGGAACCATATTGAATTTAAATCTACCGAAGGCATAGCAATACAGTTATTTTTATTTAAATTAATTATAGCGGTTTCTTTTAATCTTCTGTATTTTGTTACCGATTCTTTTAATACCGTTTTGGTATTAATACCCGATTCCCATGCGTGTTGACAAATTCTAGATTTATTAAAATCGCCCTTTCTAAGAAGGTTTTTATGCTCTTTTACTCTAACATCTAACGGTCTAGATGTCTCACCTATATAGAATTTGCCACATTCGCAGTGAATTTTATAAACCACATTTTTGGTATTTTGTTGTATATTGTTTGGTTTAGTCTTTGTTAATAGAGATCTAAGAGTATTTTTTGTTTTAAATGTCGTTCTTATGTTGTATTTATTTCCTACTATTTTAATTGTGTCAGAAATACCACGGATATAAGGAATTGTGAGGTTAATTGTTTGAGAGTTGTTATTATTGTTATTAATAACTTGTCTGTTTTGTCTAGTATCAAAATTTTTAAGTGATTTATCTATAAAATTTTTTGGGTAATTGTTTTTTATTAAAATGTTTTTATGTGATTTGTTTCTTTTTGTAGTGTATCACTGTCGGTACAAACAAGTTTTGCTCTGTCATATAAACTTTTAATGACTCCTATTTTGACCGATTTTGAGTGATTTGAAAAGAAATTGAGATACCTATCTGTGCTTGTCGGTTTTCTCTAAACTGTAGTTTTTAATGTGTTGTTTTGTTTTATTATTAAAGTGTCGAGGAATGGCAACTTATTCTCCTTCTCCATCTCTTCTCCATAACTTAATTGTAGGCTCTCGAGAATTTATATCTTGTAAAAAATATTTAGATCGTCAATGCTATGTTGCCATATAGCAAAAATATCATCAACATACCTAAGCCATATTAATGGCTTTTTAAGAGATTTATTTAATATGTCATTCTCGAGTTCCTCCATAAAGATATTACTCATCAAAGGAGAAAGAGAAGAACCCATTGCTATTCCGAAATTTTGTTGATAATAATCATTTTCTAATTGAAAATATGTGGTTTTTAAGCACAGAGTTAATAATTCCAAAATTGTATTTATGTTTAGTTTAGTGCGGTCTTTTAATGTTGTGTCATGTTCTAATCTCTTTCTAACTATTAAAAGTGATTTATCAACTGGTACATTAGTAAATAAACTCACCACGTCAAAACTAACCATTAAATTTTGGTTTGTAATTTTAATGTTCGAAATTTTATCTAAAAAATCTGAAGTATTTTTAATATATGAATTTGTTCTACCCGAAAGTGGATTTAAAATGTTTAATACAAATTTTGCTAGTTTATAACATGGGGAATCTATACTACTAACTATAGGGCGAAGTGATATATTAGTTTTGTGTATTTTTGGTAGACCATAGAAATGAAGTGGTTTACTATAATGTGGTGTAAGTTGTGATCTTTCTAGATCTGTAAATTCACGTTTGTGTTTATATAATGTATTGTAAATTTGTCTCTCTATTTTTAATGTTGGATCTGTAGGTATTTTAGTGTAATTATAGTAGTAGGTATTTTAGTGTATCCCTTATCAATTAAAAACCCAAATAAAGGAAAAAATATATGAACACGCCACAATCATTCAGACATTACTTAGGGCAGTACATACCTCCATTTGTTCTGTTTAAATGTGTGCGCAAACGAGACGATTTTCTTATAGGTATGCCACCTGGTACTGAAGTTGTTATGGCAGAAAAGGGCTGGGTAACTGAAGAAGCTTTTCAGTTGTGGTTGCAACTTTTTAATCGCTACCGAACCCAAAGGAAAATGATTTTTATTTAGGCTGGACACGCGTCTTACACAAGCTACTCAGTGGTAGACCTATGTGACTCTTCAGAAAGTGAGCATGTTCTTCTTCCTCCACACACGTCACATGCCCTACAATCGCTCGATGTATCGTTTTCCAAACCGCTCAAAACATATTATCACCAACAAGCTACATCATACCAACATTCACATCTAAATCAGAGGACTTTTCAAACAGGTCTGGAACGAGGCTGCCACTGTTGTGAATGCTGTAGAAGGTCTCGAAAAGATTGGAATATTTCCATTAAATTCCAATGCAATACCTGACCATAAGTTTATTGATGATCAAGAGTTGGCTATTGCGGAGCCCCAAGTTCAGTCTACACAACAGGAACAACCAAAAGTCCAATCCTCAAATACAGAACAAATACAGCCACAAATACAGGAACAAGTCCAATCCTCAAATACACAACCGGCTGATGATACGGTACCATTGACATCCACAAGTTCACAACATATGCGATACAGCCCAATCAACTAGCACTGCAGGAATAATTAAAGAAATTCTTCTATCGCCTTTTAAGACGTCAACCACCTCTAAGAGAAAAACTTCAAAACCGGTCTTGCATTTAAGCTCACCGCAGAGTAAGATTAATTTTCTTGAAAAAGAAGCAAAGAAAAAAACTTAAGCCAGATAAAAAAGCTCCGGAAAATAAGAGAAAGACTGAGGGCAAAGGAAATATTAAGAAGAAGGAATATATTAAAGGAATGCCTGAGATAAAAATTAAGAGTTCATCTATAAAACAGATAGAGTGGTAGTGTATTTACTGTTCCGAAATATTCATTCATCTATCATCAGGATTGGCTTCAGTGCCATGCATGCCAAGAATGGTGCCACGAAAAACGTGCTGATATGGGAGGGACAAATAGACCGTATCGATGTGATTTATGTGCAATAATTAAAATTGATCTCATTATTCATTATTTCAAATTTGTTAATGATTCTAAAGCTTTTATGTTGAAAATGTATAGATTTAGTAGTAAATTTAGTTAGACGATCCGATTCACTACGAAAATTGGGGCGATTCGGATATTTTTGTTGTTTTTTTTTTACTTTTTAGTCACTAATTAAGAGAGTTTATGACGTTTTAAGTTTTGACATGTTTATTGCATAGCTAAATAGTTTTTAATTACTCTTTCGTCAATAAAAACTACTTATATTACACTTTAGTGTTTTCTCTTTCTCAGAAAAAAGTGATCCGATTTGTCTCGGTCTACCCTACCATGAGGAAACGCCCAACACTGATACATCTCCATGTTAGCTAAAAATAATGTTAAATTCGACTTTTGTTGTTATTTCGATTAAATGTTATAATAAAAAAATACACTCTGTTTCATTCCATCAACCACGAGTATGTTCTAACGCTATGTCATGTAAAGGAAACGGTACTATTGTAGATAGGACATTTCAAAATAACCGACTTAGTAATAAAAATTACAGAAATGTTACGAACAAATTTAATCTTGCCCTCAAATGTGGGACAGGCACCAAAGTTCCGATGCAATAACTACACTTCCATACTCTATATAACGTTGGCAATGGAAAATTAATTAAGATGATAAACTGGAAACTGAAAGAAAAAGAATATCTCAGTGATCATCGATACATAACATACGAGATACGGGATGAAAAGCACAAACCCAACTGTAAGGACAAGATTATGGGATAGCGGATAAATAAACTTGACTTGTATAGGCTGCGGCGTGAACTCCAGAAGATCACACCAGAATTAACAAAGATTTGTAATAATACCTCATAGAAAAGGATAACAGTAGTGAAAATAAAAGAGCTTCCTCATCTTCTCGTCCGTTTCACCTTCTCATTCGTATTTGCCCCCACTATATTTCTGACATCCCTTCCTACATTTTTTCCTATGGGAACGCTCCTCCTCCGTTTTAGTCTTTCCTCGGAGTGGAAACAGGCCAAGTTGATCTTACTTCCTAAGAGTAATGGACAGACCCGGTCACCGGTAACATACAGGCCATCTTGGATGTTGAGGAGAAACTGTATGAATAGCTTATCCTGATCAAATTCACTGAAGAGCTGGAACGAACAGGTGGCATGTCTAAAAACCAGTTCGGCTTTAGAAAAGAAAAGCAAACTGTAGGAGCGATAAACCAGGTGTTGAGGATTGCCCAGCACGCGGCAACGTATTCTCATCGGCACAGGAGATTGTGTGCCGTCATCACGAGGAATGTAAAAAATGCCTTCAATAGTGCATCCTGTCAGGTGATTCTCGACAGGCTGAGATGGAGAGGATTAGATTGGAGGTTGGTATAGGTCATAGCATCCTATCTCTCGGAAAGAAGACTGATCTTGAAGGCCGAGAACGAGACAAAAATTATTAATATTAATAGCGGAGTCCCATTGGGATCAGTTCTCGGTCCAACACTATGGAATGTGCTATATGTTGACCTTTTTAAAATTCATATGTCCGGGGGTACGACTTTGCCAAACGATATAGTCATGGTGGTTACAGCAGGCAACGAGTAGATATTGATGAACAATGCCAACATCAGCCTACTGAGAGTATCGAGATGGTTGGAAAACAACCACCTGCAGCTGGCGCCGCAAAAACATGAATTTAACAAAATTTCCGCTTTATTATTAATACTAAACTCGAAGGTATTTACTACTAAACACCAAATCACATTTTTAACCTTCTTGACGTTTGTTTCGCTAACCATGTTAGCATCATCAGAAGATGAGTTAATCTTTTGCTTTAACGGCATCCCGTAGCGCTTTGGAGAATATGGTAGTTGTATTGAAACTGGTATTAAACACTTATCAGAGTCTTCTAAAGTTTTTGCCGGAGAGTCATGTAAAGACCAAATTGAAAAAATAATTTCAAATAGTCACAATATGCCCAATAATTCTAAGATAGTCAAGCATCTGCGAGGGAAGGATTGCTTTATTTAAAAGTAGAAGTGGTAAAAGGGAAATAAGGTGGTAATGGACAAATCTGATTATTTGAAAAAACAGGTTAAATCATGTCCTGATGATGCTAACGCGCTAAGCGTTAAAACAGTGATTTGGTATTTAGTAGTAAATCTCTTCGAGTTTAGTGTTTGACACTGAAGGTTCCAATAGAGGAATTGATTTATTGATCATGTTTGATGCGTTTCGCTAGCACTGTATTTTAGTTATAAGGTAAATATTTTCGATGTTTATGCAATAAAATAACAAAAAAAAACATTACAAAGTATATATTTTTTTAGGAAATCAACTCAGAGGCTATTTCTTGCCTGTGCAAATTCAATAAAGGCGATGTATTTTGATCTATTTGGTCATTCAGAAGGGTTTTCGCATTTTTCAAATGGTTTATTTCCAAATTCTCCAGCGATGATTTTCATTGAGTAGATGTGAGACATAATTGGAATTATGTTTCTGATTGAGAAAACTTCTTTTATGTCCTTTTATTCTTTTCTTGAAAGATCCGCCTGTTTGTCCTATATACGTTTTCGAACAAGACGCATAATATAGTTATGTTATTGTTTTGAATGAATAATGTTGTGTGTTCTTCTTTCATATTTTTGAGACGGCATTTTTGTAGTTTTGAGTTTTCTTTTTAAAATTTTGTCTGTTATTTTCTCCGAATAACCTTTGTTTAAGGCAATCTGTTTAATGTCCATTAAGTTCCTTAATAAAATCTCCGTCTGATAAAGGTGTATGAGGCTATGATAAGCTGCTAATTGATATTATTATGGATGTAATGATTTTTTACGTTTTGTTTTATCTCTATTAGAGTATTTGCGAAATATCTTGAAAGTATGTTTGTTTAAGGTCCGTCAAATTGTTAAATCTAAGAAGTTTAAACTGTTGTTCTCTCTAATTTGACTGTATATTTAATATTTTTCTGGGTTGAATTAATTTCTAGAAATTATTTCATTAAATTCTATTAAATTCTAGAAATATACTTGATTGTCTGTTGGTACCGACAATTGATGCTGGAATGTCGTCCGTAATGATGGGCAGCATATAAATGAAAATTTTGAAAAACAAGTCTTTCAATAAACATTTATAATGAATTTTCCTCAAGTAGAAGCCAACACAATTCAAAAAATATCTAAAATGGCTAGAACCTGATATTTACCACAACCTATCGTTAAGCGTGGGTTTCTATAGTAATATGAAAAACAATTAAGGATGAGACTTGCGAATTATTGTTCTTAAGATAACAGGGGGGAGAAATATATTTAATTGAAGTAGAAGATACTCGAGGGAAATTCTTTTTTTAAATAAAAAAACTAAAACTTATGTTTAAATTTCTTTGTCTTCCTTCCGGAAGAAGCCTTTCTTTCGGAAACAATATAGAGCTGAATTTGTTTGAATATAATTTGGCCTTATTTAATTATTTATGAAATACAGGGTGATTTTTTAGTGCGTCCGAACTTTAAATTCAAATAAAGCAACGTAGATATTAGATCCCTTGAAGCAATTTATTTTATATGAAATAATTGGGGCCTTATTTCCGCGACTATCCGAGTTTTGTTGGCTTTCAAGGCGTCAATACTTGCTGGTTATCGGCATAGACAAAATATTTAATATAACTCCAAAAATAATCTAAAGGCGTAAAATTACATGTCTTTGGTAGCCAATTAATAGATCGGTTTTTCCAAATAATTTTTTCACCAAATTTTTCCTCCAATAAATCGATTTTTGCGATGGCATTATGTGGAGCCATTCTGTAACGATTCCCATTAACGAATTAATAAATTTGAATCTTCATCAACATATTTGATATTGCCATGATGATTTGCTGCAACCCCTATCGGAAGTTCGGACACGCTAAACAAATTATCCTTACCAAATTTTTCGGACACATTAAACAAATCATCCTTTATATCGGGCGGGCTTTATAAAGTCCATTTTATGTATTTTTTAAGACATAATTTTTTTTTCTATAAGGTTTTTCAGTAAGGACGGGTTGATGTTGAAGTGGGATAAAACAAGTTGTATGTGAATTATTAATGTATCAGTGATCCAATTTTCAATGACTCTGCCGCATAGAGCCGGTTGAATTTGGGTTATGTTGACTTTAAGCGCATCGATTGATTGCGGCTGATTGGTATATACCTGCGACTTCAGAAAACCCCACAAGAAAAAGTCTATCGGGGTCAAATCGCACGATCTTGGCGGCCAATTCACGTCACCTCTGCGATAGATACCCATACCCTCGAATCGTTCATGCAGAATGTCCATCGTGGCGTCTACTGTGTGGCACGTAGTGCCGTCCTGCTAGAACCACATGTCGTCCAAGACCATATCGTTCAATTTGGTCCAAAAGAAATCGGTTTTCGTCGTTTTGTAGCACTCGCTATTGACGGTGATGGCCTCACCAGCCCAAACCTCGTGTGGGTTGGCGTCGTCTCATATACGGCAATTATGCCTGAAGAGGATTTTTCGGCCAAAATTGGGGTCGTCTTCCAAATGCTCGGAAGCCCAGTCAGCGAACAAACGGCGTTGTCCATGGTTATTAACTTTGAGGTCCTGGGTCAGTTGGATCTTGTATGAGTGCAGGCGCAAGTCTCGACCCAAAATTCGCCAAGTTGAAGCCTGCCTCGGGTTCTCCTGCACACTTTCGTACACTTAAATTACGGTTGTAATGATAAAAAGAGGACAGCGGCGATGTTCTCGACTAATCTGGCATTCCTTTGATGTACGAGTATTGGCTGATTGTTTACCGAACCGGTTGTCTCGAATTTGGTCACCAAACGTTGGAGAGTCGACTTTGAAGGGCCTCCGTGTCTACTGGAAAATGGGCTCAACACGCAACGTTTGCACTAACGAACACTCATTTTCATACTAAAGTTTTATCATTTGGGCGTGCTGCTCAACCGTGTAACTTGTAATGGTGATTTGGCATCAGTGACTGAATAATAAACAACATGTTAGACATACGCCACCAAAACAACATGGCCGCCACAGGCTGCCGTCCCAATTGAAAAACCCTATATTTGGTCTTCAAATTTTGTTTTCAAATGAAAATTAAATATGAAACATTAGGAGCAAGGTATCTGTGTAAATTTAACTGAGTTAGCTGATACATGAAGGATCCTTGAGGTAGCCGATTCAACTTTGTACATTTTTTAACACAATTTCCATAATTTTTGTCAACGTATCTAGTATTAATTCAGATATTTAAGTTTAATACAGTTACTGTATGGTTTTTTTTATGTTTATTATGTAAACCTTTTTCTTGAAAAATCCCCATAAGAAATAAACCGAAACCATCAAATCAAGAGATCTGATGGCAAAATAATATTCTAATCGCTTATTTTTATCTGTAAGTTAAAATTTGAATCTTAAAATAATATGTTGAAGTGAAAACAATATATACAAGTGCAAACATATGCAAGTATGTGCTAGTCGCTGTTTAAACATTCAGCTGTCCGCCATCGTTGTCTCAGAATAAATGTGCAAATTTTGTATGTTCATCAAACATAATCTATAGTCAGAGAAATATGAACTTTCTAATACTATAAACTAGTATATAAATTAGAGTCATTTACTTATCTGTCTTGTTTAAAATGTTTTCATAGTAGACAATACTAATAATATTGAAAGGTAGAATTTTTTGGATACAGTGTTTAAGAAGAACTTTTTGTGATTTACCTCGTAATATACATCACACATTGATGTCATGTAATTTTTGTACTTGAGGCGACTAATTTAATGGAATTTGATAGTTATAATGAGGTATTCAAATTGCATATAAATATATCAGATAACTACACAGAATTTCTTCACTCGGTTCATTTCAAATATGTACATTTTTTTAATTGATATTATTTTAATTAGAAATATTAGGTCAAAGTTTAATCATGTAGGATATTTAAAATCAACAGAAATTCTTTGTATACGCATTTATTTGGTTTATTGAAACTGGATTGTGCCATTTCCGTGAAAATTAAAATATTATGGAAACAGCATTGTGGAAATACTCTGAAAATTTTGATGAAAAATGTTGATGTTTCAGTATACACAGAGAGAAAAAGCTGAATTATTTGTTGTTTAGATGACAACATAACTAATTGAGATAAACAGATTATTTCTGGTAGAATGTTTATCAACAAGTTCTTCGACTCCAGGACTGATTTTTGGCTGTCGCTTACATTCTTGAAATTTTGTATCCACGTATTCAAAAATTTTTGAAGACTTTGGAAAAATGTCTGCCAGTCTGGAAGCGTCCTTCTGGGGCATCATTGTCCGTAAATACACTTAGTTTCTAGGAATTTTGGAGACATTTTCCGTAAATGAGAAGCATATCTTAATATTCGCGTAGAATATATTTTTGGGTATAAATTGAACTTAAGCTGGGTTCACACAAAAAAAAATTGCGTTGTGCGGGCTGGGCTGTATGTGGCGTGTGTGCGTGGCAGTGTAGATGCTCTAACACATAACGTCATACACAAATATTTTCACCTTACAGCACAGAAATTTGCGGTGCACAAGATTTGTGTGTGGACGTGTTGTTGAAGGGAAATTAATATTTATAGTTTCAAAAAGATACGTACGTGACGTGGCTATATTGAAATTTATTATATAGTGAGTAACTGATTGTAGTCAAAACAGGTATATTATTAGTAGTATTATATTATTATAGTAATATATTATTATAGTAATATATTATTAGTAGTATTATTATTAGGTATATTATTATGTTGAAGAAGAAATGAGCTGCATTCATAATAGTGAACAATTTAATCAAGGAATAGAAAAAAATAGCAAGAAAAAGCGTTATTAGATGAAGCATTTGTACCAATTGAATACATCTGGCCTCATTGTGGAATCCAGCGGTCTTCCTAATCTTGACCAGAGAGCATAACCACCGCTCGCTCCTGGTTAACTCAAAGACAAAAGTAGTCGAGAGTTATGCACCCCAACCGCTGGGTTCCATAATTTCATTGTGAAACTGAGCGGTCTCCCTAATCTTGACCAAAGAGCATATGTCGGTATGGTCCGTTTCAAGATAATGCGTTGTCCTTCTGGCAAAATGTTAATTGCCCCAATAAATCTCAATAAAAATATTCCTAGTTTCTTAAGAGGCGCCAGAGCCGGAGTTTTAACGGTTTAACTTCTGAATAATTTTGGAAAAATAAAATATTGTTAAATTATTATTATTATTATTATTATTATATATGACTAAAACATTGTTTATTGGTTTGTGTATTTTGAATTTATTAGAACAATAAAAATAATGAAACAAATAAATTTATCTATTAGTACAATCAAAATTATAACTTAAATTTAATTCGGCTTCGCTCTCACTGGCACTTTGATTTATATTAACAATAAGTGACTCTATATTATTAGTAAATGATACATAGGAATCTTCTATTTTAATAACATGGTTAATAAAATTTTTCAACATTTCTTTGGGTATACTATCTACAACCTTCCTAATTAATGTTGCAGAACTTGCACTTAGAGTTGGAGAAATGTTTTCGGCTCTAACATTGGATTTTAGATTTAGCTTTCAAAATACATTAGTACGAGGGAAGGCGTAAAACCGTATGGCCCATATCAGCAGCAATGATATCATATACATATTCATTTTCAATATTAAATTTCTTTAATATTTCTAGAAGTCGTATCGTTTTAGTATTTCTAGAAGTATATATCGTTTTTTAACATATAATTCTGACTTTTCAATTTAGTGTTGTTTGCATTAGAAAATTAATTTTTTGGCGTTTATGATAACTAGCATTGCCCATTACAATTACGCTTTCCTTACGCACATTGGGCGAAAGGTTATTTATAAACCAACGTTTAAAAAGTTTTGCTGTGGTGTCGTCATGGTAGTCCAGAAATTAATGTTTAATATTTTTGGAGGACAACCGTAAACAATAAATGATTTCTTTAAAATTAGCACTACTGGAGGCACCATGATCATTATCTCGCCAAGAACGCCACATTGTTAACACGTTTGGAATAATAAAACATACAATCAAAATTATAGAACTGCACTGGTTAAGAAAAGAATGCCAACTGAACTAAAATATTTCGCAACTACTAAAGCAGGTATAAAATTAATTTTATCTTATTTCCTGTTATTTTATTAGGCCCGGCTCTGTTTACGTTTCTTGCAACTTTGCCGGGTTTCATTACGGGAGGGTTTATTAACAGTTTATAGCAGCCAATCGGTCAACAATATATCTTGAAACGCACTGATGAGTCTAACCACCACGCGCTCCTGGTTAAGCAACTAATATAATGCTCATTTTGGGGTTAGGCAGGTTGTTGTGTGTTTCACATGAGATTGTGGAACCCAGCGGTTGGAGTGCATAACTCCCGACTACTGTTGTATGATTGGAAGCAGTCCAAAGAATTCGAAAACTACATGTATAAGCTATGTGGGTTGTTTGATTGTGGATAGGGTCTCCCTATTCTTGACGAGAGAACCTATATCGGTACCCTGATGAGTAGTATAACCACCGCACGCTCCTGTTCAAGTAACTAACAATATATATATATATATATATATATATATATATATATATATATATATATATATATATATATATATATATATATACCAGGTGTCCCATTAAGGATGGATCGCGGCCGTATCTTGAAAACTATTTATCCCACAGCTTTGGGAAAAAAAAATTGTACTAAAATGATTATGAGAAATTCACCAAAAATATTTTTAAGCTTCTAAAACGACCGCAAGAGGGCGTGACGAGCTAAACATTTTTAAAAATCATTTTTTTTGTGTATTTTCAAGTGTTAACCGAGTAAGAAAAATTCTCAGTTATAATTAGCAAACTGTCTCCTACAACTTTGTTTTATGACATTTTGTCGTAATTTCACGAATAGAGGGGTGGGGGAGGAGTTTTACCTATTGAGATAAAAAGTCGTCTAATGTCCATTTGCCTTAACCGATTTTCCTCAATTTGGATTCATTTAAAAGGCAATTGCTGGGACAATCAGATAATCTGGGAGATAAATTATTTAGTTTATATATGAAACCGCGAGGTGGCGTTACACTCAACAATAGTTTTTTGAAGTTTTGTTCAGTTTTTTCAAATGGAATGGTACAGCTTTTATTACATGACAAGACAGGTAATTTAAAGAGGAATCATCCAGTGAAAACCCGAAATCGATATCTCCGACATGTGAAGGGATATTTCGATTTTTCTGAAAAAATCAGTTATTATTTCACTACTACCTGCATTAAGTTAAACAAATATTAACCTAATGTTTACCTTCCTTCACACTTTACCCAGGAGTAGGACTGGTCCAAATTCTTCGTGCCATATTAATTTGGAGCGTGTTTAAAGGCCAACGGGCCATCAACGAAGATAATAATAATAACAGTCAAATAAAATTAACAGCACAACAGTCTAATAATTAACAGAATCTGAACTTTAACGCCTTTGTAAATGTTGAAAATGCCTTCCATCCTTAGAAATGCAAAGATTTATTTTTTGACGAGTACCAAAAAACGGCAGCTTCAATTTCTGCTCTTGAAATGCTGGTTATTGAATTTTGAATTCTTTCAATCATGTTTTCTCGTGTGGTAGGACGAGTTTGAAAAACGAGGTCTTTTAGTCTTCCCCACAAGTAAAAATCGAGGACTGTCAAATCCGGTGAGCGCGTCGGCCACGAAAATAAACTACCCCGTCCTATCCAACGATTTGGAAACGAAGCATTCAAGAAGTTTCGTACCACCTGCGAGAAGTGGGCAGAGCATCCATCATGCTGGTACCACATTTGTCTTCTTGTTTCCAACGAAACATCTTCCATTCGTTCCGGCAGTCCATTTTGTAAAAAATTTAAATATGTTTCACTATTCAAATGTCCATTAAAAATAAAGGAACCAATAATTTTGTCTCCCAAAACACCACACCATACGTTCACACTCCATCTATTTTGGTGGTTGATTTCTAACATCCAGTGTGGATTAGCAACTGCCTGGTAATGCATATTATGTAAGTTAACGCCTCCATCACTGCTAAAAGTAGCTTCATCAGTCCATAGTATGCGTTTTAAGAATTGTTTATTTTCACTACACATATTTTTTAACCAGTGACAATAGTCTAACCGTCTGTCGAAATCGTTATCCAAAAGGGCTTGGTGTAAGACAACATGATAGGGGTGCAGCTTGTTATTTCTTAAGATTCGATGAACGGATGTCTTGCTAACACCTAATTCTTCAGATATTTGTCTGATACTTAAATGGGGGTTAGTTTCAACATAAGCCAGAACATTTACGATATTATCTCCATTACGAATCGAACGTAACCTGGTGCGGACTAGATCTGGATGCACAATTCCTGTTTCTCGTAAGCGTCTTGCTAGACGTGTAAACACCTTCTTCTGGATATTTACTTGCATATTGCCGCTCTGCAATACATGCATTTTCTAAACATTGGAAATATACCGCCAACATTTCATAGGCCTCGTTATTCGTAAAAGGACCTCGTTAATTCGTTAATTCGTAAAAAAATTTATTATTATAATAATTATTAATAATCAATAAATGCAATGTTGAAAATGTAATGCATTTCAAAACAGACAAGTTAATTTGACTGTTTTGTTTGTTTCCATGGTTCTCTTCTTACACATTTTTCTTACATGCGTTTATTTGGAAACCCGAAAACGCATAATTTCATTCATCCATTCATTTAGTTTAAAAGAAAGAGTAGGTATATTTATTAATGACTGATTTCAATATTCTGTCAAGTAGTATTTAAGCATCACAAAAGAGAAAATGCAACTATTGGGGAAAGGCATTTTTTCCGCTTATGTAATTAAATTAGGAAATATTATCAAGGTCAGGATTAGAACATTTATGATGATTGATACTGAATAAATAATTTTATTTTTTAAATAAAATTGTTGCGGTTGCGATTGCGACCTGAATATTAAGACCAATTTTTAACTTAATATTACGGTAAAAATTAAAACTAACTGATTTTTTTCAGAAAAATCGAAATATCTCTTGACATGTCAGAGGTATCGATTTCGGGTTTTCACTGGACGATTCCTCTTTAAATTACCTTTCTTGCCATGTAGTAAAAGCTGTACCATTCTATTTGAAAAAACTTAACAAAACTTCAAAAAAACTATTGTTGAATGTAACGCCACCTCGCGGTTTCATTTATAAACTAAATAATTTATCTCTCAGATTATCTGATTGTCCCAGCAATTGCCTTTTAAATGAATCCAAATTGAGGAAAATCGGTTAAGGCAAACGGACATTAGGTGATTTTTATCTCAATAGGTAAAACTCCCCCCCTTCCCTCTAGTCATAAAATTACTTAAAAAATGATTTTTAAAAATGTTTAGGTCATCACGCCCTCTTGCGGTCGTTTTAGAAGCTTAAAAATATTTTTGGTGAATTTCTCATGATCATTTTTAGTACAATTTTTTTCCCCAAAGCTGTGGGTTAAATAGTTTTCAAGATACTACCGCGATCCATCCTTAATGGGACACCTGGTGTATATATATATATATATATATATATATATATATATATATATATATATATATATATATATATATATTCTAGAATATATATATATATATATATATATATATATATATATATATATATATATATATATATATATATATATTCTACTTGATACTGTAATACATGAGACAAAATAAAAATATAAAAATTATTATTATATTTTCACTTGAATTTATGAGGTTATCTTTGTACCTGATTTTATAGTTCGGACTCTCTTATCGAACAAACCTTATAATCGAAAATAAATCCGAATAATCTAGATTCATTTTTATATTAAAATCGTATAGTATAGTTATGTTATTTGATGGAATTAATCTGAAAAACAGTTCAGAGATTAATCAGGGGCATTTTGGCCCATTGTGGATAATGGATTAGTTTTCCACTATGGCAACGGAAGAAGATCGACTCTACATTCTACATCTCTATATGGCATGGTATCGAGTTCGCACTTTTACGATCTGTAATTGATTGGTTTATAGTTTTAAACTAAGCACTACGTTCAATTCAGTGAGTTTATATGTGCTTGGTGATTCGTTTTATCCGCAACAAATAAAACTGCTTTGTAATTTTTATTTCCTCAGTTTCAGTTCGTCGAATAACAGTTTTTCTAGGAAGTTTACTGAGCTGAATTAAGTGACGTAAAAAGGATTACCGGTATTTGTTTACTCAATGAAAATTAAAAACATTATATTTGTTGGAAAAGAAAAGGCAGAAGTTATAGTTGCTTAGTTAAGTTTAAATATACGTACTCAATATTACTAAGTATATTTATTTAAATATGGTATATTATTTAGCAGTTTCGATTTTTATTTAGAGTAGATTACAATTTCTTGTTTTTTTTTATGGCTTTGCTGCAAGGCAATTCGCCAGCACGATTCCGTGGCAACCCCGGTCTGTCTGGTTCTAAACCATGCCGAGACCACCGAAATATTCTTGTACGAAGTTCATTAATCTTTATAAATTATGCAATGCACCAAATGGGCAGACAAACACACCCTACACCACTAAACATCCATGCCTCCACCGGGATTCGAACCCGGGACTATTGGATTGCCAGGCGAGCTATCAACCCACCAGACCACCGCGGTCGGCACACAATTTCTTGTTTGTGTGAAAAATCGGCAGGTAAGAGTGGTTATACTCTTTGTGCATCATAAGGGTAGAATAATTACTCTTTTCGTATTCTATGTACTATAATGAGAAACCTCAACTTGTCGCCCAACACTTCGAGTACTGCTGGTAGAATCCTCTTTTTTAAGATGTAAAATTTGTTTTTTAGGACCGATTTCTTGCTGGCTTTCACATTCTAGAAATTCTGGAACCCATGTCCAAAATTCCGAGAAACTTCGCAAATGTCCACAGAGCTGCAAGCGGTGTTTCTGGGTATCGATGTCCGTAAATACATCGAAACCCTTCGGAATTTTGGAGAACTCCTTCGTAAACTCGTAAAACTCTTCGTAAAACTCCTTCGTACCGAATATATTTTTGGTTTTAAATCGAATTTAAATGTACGCACTGACATACACTAAAATAATGTATGGCGGTATTTTGAAATAGCATTCTTTGTCGTGTTACGACCTTGCCACATTGTTTGGGCTGATGTAGGACCTGGCGGCGGTTCCGTTTTTTTTTGGATAGAGAGCCGCGGTTGGTAAGGGATTTTCTGGGGTTACACTTGAAAACAGAAAAATGTGAAATATGTACACATATATAGGTATAGGATTTGATTAATTAAGACCCTATATATATATATATATATATATATATATATATATATATATATATATATATATATAAATATATATATATTAGGAACTGCGTCCAATGAGATAACAGTAGCTGAGTGTCATCATACACCCAACCATTGAGTTCCACAAGTGGAACACACAACACCTGCGGCTGCGCCTAAATGAATATTTTTTTGTGTGCTTGACCGAGAACGAGCTGCACCCATCCCCCTTCAACTGGATTGTGGAACCCAGCGGTTGGGTGTACGTGCTACTCAGCTACTGTTGTCTCATTGGACGCTGTCCAAAGTTATCTCACATTGTATATATATATATATATATATATATATATATATATATATATATATATATATATATATATATATATATATATATATATATATACATATGGGGTGTATAAGAAACTACGCCCGCGCTCCATGTTGGTGCTTTGTCGTTCCCCCATCCGCTATCTAAAGCGCCAGCAAGCGTCTTCCAGGACCGGTTTCTGGCCTTAAGCCGTCAGCAGCGGGGCTCAGGCTGAACGCCTGGAGAGCGGATGAAGGGCACGACTAAAGCCATGACTATATAAATCGGCCATGTCGAATCTCATCCGCTCTCCAGGCGTTCAACCTGAGCCCAGCTGATGACGGCTTAAGGCCAGAAACTGGTTCTGGGAGACGCTTACTGGCAGTTTGGATGGCGGATGGGGGAACCACAAAGCACCAACACGGAGCGCGGGTGTATTTTCTTTGTTTTTAATATCTTTCTCCACGAGCCCACTTAATTATTTTTTAATAATCAAACATTTTTATATTATTAATATTGGTTTATATAAACAAATGCCATTTATTATGATGTTTAAATAAATCAAAAAATGATATCTACATAACGAAAGTTGTAATTTCATTTGTTAGAAAGTTGTATTCATTTTGAAATTTCGCACTTCTTACTTATATATTAGATGTACAAGTTAATCCGGTGTCTTTATATTTAGTGCTTCAACTACGTTATTCAGTTTGTACTTTAAGTTATGCAAAGAAGTATAAGCTTTGGCGAAGTGGGCGAAATATATTTGCAAAACTAGTAGTAATTTGAAACCCTGGTTTATTTTCGCACTTTAATTTAGGAAAAATGCTGCTGATATTACAAAAATTATTTGTGTCGCTCTAGGGGAAAAATTCGACGATGACGAATACGAGAAACTGTTAATTGGAAAAAGTTCAACGTAGCTTGCATTACAACTGGGACTTATTTAACAACACATATCTCATCGTTTATATCAACTTGGTAAATTTCAGGAGAATAGATAGCTTCCGCACAAAACTTGGAAAATAAGTAAAAATTGGTTGAAAAATAAGTGGAAGAAGGTCACGGATAAGATTATGACTGATATACGGACGGATATGATGATAACTGAGAAACTTATTATTCATACAGGCCTTTTGTGCTTCGCAATCGTTGTGATTCCATTAATATTTGTCTTTTATTAATGGTCCAATATACAAAACCCATTTGAGATATTATTCTCCGAAGGCTTGTTCTGCTGCAAAGAATGTTGGTTTCATCTTTCCTTAGTCGCTGTTGCAATGAATGCAATGTAGGCACAGTTTGCTCTTAATACATAGTTTAAATTTTGCTTCGAATTAAGCCTTTGTCACTTTCGTCAACACATTTGCTTTTACCAAAATCACTATGAACTTTTTTGGGTTTATCTGGCTTCGTCACAATATCTTTAACTGTAGACAACGGATTTTTCGTTAATGAAGATGTTTCTGCTATGGCTGCATTTACATTAAGCCCTCTATTCAATAAAGAAACATACACATTTTTAACAGTTTGCATAGCATTGGACAATAAATGTTTTCTTTTAAAATAAGCACTATCGGAGGCAGAATGATTATTTTCTTGCCAAGAACGCCACATTTTAAGCACGTTCGGAATACCAAAAAATACAATAAAAATTATAGAACTGCACTGCTGAAACCCTGGATTATTTTCGCACTTCAATTTGGGAAAAATGCTGCTGATATTACAGAAATTATTTGTGTTGCTTTATGGGAACAATTCGACGATGACGAATACGAGCCACTGTTAATTGGAAAAAGTTCAACGTAGCTTGCATTACAACTGAGACTTACTTAACAACCCATATCTCATCATTTATATCAACTTGGCAAATTTCAGGAGAATAGATAGCTTCCGCACAAAAATTGGAAAAATTGGTTGGAAAATAAGTGGAAGAAGGTCATGGATAATATTAGGCTAATCATTGACGATAACTGAGAAACTTATTATTCATACAGACATTTTGTGCTTCTAAATGACCAGATAAGCCTAACATTGACAGCTGAAGCAGGTGGATAATTTTATACTACTACATTTTGAAACATGACAAAAAAGAGGCTAATGCCGTCATCTGTGGAATGGGATGAGAGGTTTTTTGCCTGATTACCGCCAATTTTTGCCGCTTCAGTGTCACCTGCGTGATGATCATTTTAACGCAATATACCAAGTGGTTAATAATTCTTCACTATTTTAAGAGATGGCACTGGAAGTAAGCTTCGATTGGATGACTTTCTGCAACCGATGAGGCATGAGGCAACCGATTATCATCTATTCGACTCGTTGTCCAATCAAATGAAGGGTGTAACCTTCATCAACGATTAGGGCTTCAAAAAACTTTTTCGAGTCCAGGCCCGATGATTTTTGATGAAACAGCGTCAATAAATTGATAGAAAGGTGAGGGCAAATAGTGAACAATGACGAAGAATAGATGATTAATTAATTTGTTGTTATAATTGTTTGTTTTTTTTTGATAAAACTTTTTAATAAAAAATCGGCAGAACTTATGGAACTATGGAACTATAGACTTATGGAACAACCCAATAGTTAGCAAAACGCGCGTCGATAACTTTAAAATAAAAGTTATTTAATTTTAGTGGTAAATACACTCCAATATGTTAAGTATTTCATTTTATCTATTACCACATTTGTACAGTTGTTATCAAATTTTAATTATCATTTTAAAGATAAATTATCTCCATAATTTGCTAATTTGTGTTAGATGGTAAAGGTCATAACACATGTACTGTCAACGAAAACCAACAAATATTTGTTTTTGAGTTAATGTTGTGTGTCCTTTATAATCAGTTGATGTGTACCTATTTTGGTAGACATATTAATCAGTATAAATAATTTGTAAAAACTACGTCACTTTTGTTTATTTATCTGAGCTGTGTCTCCATATGTCTGAACTTGTACAGATTTATCAATATTAAGGCCATTTAATTGAGAATTATCCATTAGATGATATTTTTGCATATCTATCGTATTTAGTCGAATTTGTTTACACACATTACATGATATATTTAATTATGCCTTTGTATAAGTACTGTCGATATCTTATCAGAAATAAAATGGGGCGTTATGTGAACAGAAAGTGTTACAGTTTGTGGAAAACGATTGGAATATAGGCCAATAATACTTTTTATGATTAATTGCTTTCCTTTAGATATCGGATCATTCTTTTATGTCATTAAAATATACCAATTAGTTATATTAAAAGTTTTAATAACAAAAAATATTATGTGTATTGGATATGATATTGACATTAGACGAGACACGCAGCTACCTAAAGTTTACGAAATATAACACAGATCCCTTGTCCAAAAGGTAGGTAGGACTCTGCGTGTAAATCAACTATATATATATATATATATATATATATATATATATATATATATATATATATATATATATATATATATATATATATATATATATATATATATATATATATATATATATATATATATATATATATCATCGTCAGTCCGTGTCAATCCACTGCAGGATGGAGGCCTCTTCAGCATGCTTACTACATTCACGGTCCTGGGCTTTCCTCTACCCACTCGGATCCAATATACTTAACGATGTTATCAGTCTATCGGCCTTTCGGTCTTTTTCGCGAACGTTTGCGATCAAGCGGTATCCACTCCAGGATTGCCCTGCTCTATCTGCCGTTCCATCGCCTCGCTACACGGCCTGTCCATCTCCATTTCAATTGCTTCACTCTTCTAATGATGTCACACACGTTTGTTTGTTCCCTGGTCCATGCGCAGGGCTTTCTGTCTCGTCTTGTATTGCCAAGCATACATCTTTCCATTCCCCTCTGTGCTACCCGCAGTTTTTGAATTGATGGCGATGTAAGTGTCCAGGTTTCACTTCCGTATGTCATAGCGGGCAGGTCGCACTGATTGAAGACTTTTCTCTTCAGGCAAAGTGGGAGTCTGTTCTTAAACACTATGTTGAGCCTGCCAAATGCCTGCGAGCCACACTTAACACACCTTTCCACCTCCCGGGTGGTATCCCCTCCATTGAAATCCTCTGCCCAAGATATATAAAGTGGTACACAATCTCCAAATCCTTTCCTAAAATTGAAATTCTTCTGTCCTCAGCAAATTTATTAAACATAACCTGACTCTTTTTCTGGTTTATTTTTAAACCGAATGACTCGCCAGCCCTTTGCAGTTCTTGTATACGTCTTTGCAGCTTCTCTGGGTCTTGTGAAAGGAGAACGATATCATCTGCAAATCTAAAATAGTTTTATGATGTATGTATATATATATATATATATATATATATATATATATATATATATATATATATATATATATATATGTATATATATATATATATATATATATATATATATATATATATATATATATATATATATATATATATATATATATATATATATACATATATATATATATATATATATATATATATATATATATATATATATATATATATATATATATATATAGCATTAAGTTCACGACGTTCACTTCAACTCAACACTCGAAATAAACAACAGAAAATGCCGGATGATATTTTGGCGAAATGTCATGAGCTTTCACAAAACAGACATATAAATACTTGGAATAATTTACGCATATTTTCTACCATCCGTGAGAATATTCGATATAACATTTTCAACTTTCCTTCTTCCTTCTTCACTACTAACATTCTCTTTCTTCTACATTCCTTCTTCAGTAATAGTGATCTCACTGTGAAATATTCAGTCGACCTGACGTTGCTCCTGAAATTTGCGTAGTTCCGGAAGGGAGACATGAGTCTTGAAGATAGGAGAAGATCAAATTCAATAGGCACCGTCTTTCGATGCCAACATTTTAAGAGTATCTGTACCTTTTAAATAATAAAATAAGCACTAGTAAACTTTCAGCGAAATTAGGAATATACCCACACCTACACTACCGTTAACAGGCATTTATGACGCATAGGAATGATTGCAAAGAACCATTCCTCATGAACTGTTAGTTCATGAGGAATGTAGTATAGTAAGCTAAGCATCGGGTTTAAGTGTGCAAAACTCTCCTCAAAACTCTATTGATTTTTGATTCGTCAAATGGATTATTATCTCCGATGAAAGATGTGTTTATTTTAACAATCTTAATGAAATAATGCCCGGGCAACCAGCTCTTCTGGTTCCAACGCGGTAAAAATTTGTTAAAAAGGCCATACTGAATTTTTGGTAAAATTTTGAATTCGAATATCCTTCCTCCAATAGACATTCCCTACCCTCCAATTAGACATTTTAAAAGTTTTAATAACAAAAACTATAATATGTAAGCATGGTTTGATAAATGCTTAGGTTAAACCTAAACAGGAATTGCTGTATAACTCTTAATAACCCTAAAGATTTGCATCAATTTTGCAATCAATGCGAGTGTAGTTAGCTGGACTTTGTTTAAAATAGAAAGTAGCAATAATATAACTCGAGAGTTAGCTGTGTTAGAAACTGTTTTAATACCAAATCATTGTGCAATATTAGGAAGTATGTATATTGAATGTTCTTCGTCTTATCGTGCCGTCTGCAAACGAAGATTGACGACCATCATGACCACCCTCTCCCTTTCCACAGCTGCTTTAAATAATTGGCTCGATGTACAGCGAAGCACTCTCTCAAATTATGCAGCCATGACATTCTTGATGTTCCCACTCTTCTTTTCCCCTATATCTTTCTCTGCAGAATCAAACTCAATAGTAACGTTGTCCTCTCATTACATGTCTGAAGTATTCCAATATGCGTATCTTCATGGTTGTTATTAGACTTCTTTCAGTGGATATTCTTTTAGGGGACATTTCTCTATCCAAATAGACTTATTTCAATAGACTAAATAAACTTATTTCAAAAGCTTCGAGTCTTTGATCATCTATTTATTTAGAGTGGAAGCCTCTATCGTGAATGACAATCGAGTATATATAGCAGCGATTCATTTGGATTTTCAATTCATTTTATATTTTCTTACAAGGAAGAAATGTTTTATCTTGTAGAATGTGTTCTATTTCTATTCTAGTTTTTATTTCTTCGTTGTTATCATTCTTTGAATTAATTCAAGTTCCCACATACTTGTATCTATCCACTGGCTCAATATTACTGTTGTTTATTCTTAGCTGTGAGTTTTCTTTTCTGTAGGTTCATATTCAATCCGTTTGCTGATTCCTTTTATCCCTTCTGTCATTATTTGTACGTCCTCGATATTTTTGGTCAATACGAATGTGTCATCGGCATATCTTATATTATTAATAGGAACTTCATTTACTACCACGTATTTCTCCTCGAAATTATTCCTGAATGATGACCTGTGAATACACTAAAAGTGTATTCTGTGTGTATATTGTCGATAAGAGGATGCACCCCTACCTTACTACTTGTTTTATGTGTATGTCTTTTGTATATTCTCCTTCTACACTGACTCTAGCTGTTTGATTATTGTATAAGGTCTCTATTATTCTCAAATCCAGCTTATTTATTTGCTTTTCCTTTAGTAGTTCTATTAGTTTCTCATGCCTTAATTTATCGAACGCCTTTACATAATCTATAAAGCTCACATGAATTTCTTTATTGGCATCAAGGCACCGTTGGACCACTACATTAAAACTAAAAGGGGCATCCCGAGTACCAACCCCAGTTCTAAACCCACATTGTGTATTGCCCAGCTCCACTTCTAGATGTCGATAAATTCGATTATGTACTATCTTTAGGAAGGTTTTGAATAAGAAATATGTTGAATAATTAATATTAACAGTTTCGTTTTCTTAAGGTAAATATATTTTATTGTCTGTTCTTAAACTTAATAAATACATTGTGTTTAAGTGGCAATGCAAAATTTATTAGGCAAATTTTCCATTTTTATCTGCAAGTAACAGCGTATAAGTAATGGATAATCCCTAAGTAACTAAGTAATGAGCAACCGCGAGACAAGCCATAAACTTTCGGAAAAATATATTGGTAATATGGAACTTGCAACAAAAATTTATATGGCGGTATATATAGCTAGTTTGTCGCGTAAGTGAAGTGTGTCTTTCTCATAGACTATTAATAGTACCATATTCTCATTATTGAGGAATACAATCGTTAATAATCATCTTCTAATAATCATATTTTAATTTTGATCAAAAACATTTATACTGATTTTATATATGTAATATGACAATAAATATTAAATGCTTTTAGGGTCCAACAGTTTAAGCCATTTGTGGACAAAAATTAAACATACAATTCAATGTACTAGTGTTTAATAAAAGTATTTTGTTCGTTCTTGATTTTCGTTTTTGAGGTACTTATTTATTCACAGTTTAAAAATGTATACCTGGAAATTATTCCTCGAAATTCGGCCGTTCTTTTCGATGACATCAACTCTCACCTTTCAGCCAGTAACTCGGTTCCTCTTTGGTAACATAATGAGTTTTTGGAGGAAAAAACTTTTTCTTTTTTAGGTTTATTTTCAAGCCAAATGGTCCTTTCGCCCTTTGCAGCAATTTCTCAGTGATTCTTTATTGTAATAAATTTGCCTAACGAACAAAATTTCAAAAAATTAAAAAATGTTCTAAAAAATAGACAAACTTTTAACGTTAACGGGAAGTATTCTCCTCAAGTTTTCAAAGGGAATCTAAAAATTAATTATATTAGTTTTTATAAATTCTGAGGAAGATAGGAAGTAAATATATTTTTGTGTATGACAATAATATTTACATTGACAATTGTATTGACATACAAGTATCATTGACATACACAAACACATATTTACTTCTTATGTTTTCAGAATTTATAGAAATTAATATAATTTATTTTTAGATTCGTTTTGAAAATGGGAGGAGAATACTTCCCGAAACATGTTAAAAGAATGTATATTTTTTAGAACATTTATATTTTTAAAATTTTGTTCTTTAGGCAAATTTATTACAAAAAAGAATCACTGAGAAATTTGTTTCCGTTTGGTTTTTTGTTTTTACCCAGTGATTCTTTATTTATATAAGAACAGATATTTTTGATATTTTTTGAGTTTTCGATCGTGGCAAAAAACCCAAATAAAGAAAAAAATATATATACGCCACAATCATTCAGACATAACTAAGATATAAAATTTGTTCTTCGACTTTGGGACCGATTTCTAGCTGCCGCTTACATTCTTGATATTTTGGAACCACACTTCCCGTATCCAAGAGTCTTTGAGGAACTATTTGCCGATCGGAAAGCGGCCTTTTGAGGTATGAATGATGCTGATATTGGTGTTTTGAAATGATATTGGTACGAAATGATATTGGTAAGAAATGATAATGATATTGCTATCTTGAAATTGGTATTTTGAAATTGTACATAAAAATGCTCTCATAAAAGCTATCAATGTATATACCGAACAAAATTATTTTCTGTGCAACTTAAAATTTTATCAACAAACGAATGGACTACTAACGATAAGCCCGCTTAGTTCCCTTCAGACAGAAATTTTAAGGATAATTTTGAAAATTCTTTATTAAACAAAAGTGATTATACAAGACACATTTTTGAACGGATACCGCAAGACTATTGGGTCAATTTCTTAAATATTCAAATAGTGCAAACACAAAAATCCAGTTGACAATAGAAATAGAGACGGATCATTTATTAAATTTCTTATATTTGAAAATAATAAGAAAACCCAATAAATTAGAATTCGAAATATTTAGAAAACCCACGTATACATCTATGCACCTTTCATAATATGACCCACAGACTTCTAACGATTAAATTTAAAAAAAGAGAGCTTTGAAAAAGATCTTAATATAATCAAAAATATCACAACGAATAATAAAAACAGCCCAGCATTACAGATTAAATGATAGGAAACAAAATTACGAAAAACATGACAAATTTTTATGCCGCAACACCCGAAAATGATTCTAAAAATTGGCAAGCTATAAGTTATATTCATAAATTAAGTTAAGAATCACAAATCATTTAAAAAAGAAAATATTAATATTATCTCTCTCTGTTAATTAGAATAATCTTGCATCGATGCTAAATAATAATAAAGAGTGAGCAGAGAGCAAAATGTTGTGACAAATATAAATATATATATATATATATATATATATATATATATATATATATATATATATATATATATATATATATATATATATATACATATATATCATCATCATCATCATCAGCCCGTATCGATCCACTGCAGGATGAAGGCCTCTTCAGCATGCTTCCAACCTTCACGGTCCTGGGCTTTCCTCTGCCACTCGGGTCCAATATACTTAACGATGTCATCAGTCCATCGTGCTTTCGTTTCACGTTTCATGTTTCGTTTCATGTTTCACTTCCGTATGTCATAACGGGTAGAACGCACTGATCGAATACTTTTCTTTTCAGGCAAAGTGGGAGTCTGCTCTTAAACACTATATATATATATATATATATATATATATATATATATATATATATATATTATATTGCTTGACCGGGAAGGAGCCCCACCTATCCCTTCAAATGGATGACATATGTTTCTCTCTCGAGGTTCGTCTCTCGAGGTTCAGACTCTTCAGGGCGCCGACATATACTATACCATCAAGAATAGAGAGACCATATCTACGAAAACATAGATTGTAGGTTATATATATATATATATATATATATATATATATATATATATATATATATATATATATATATATATATATATATATATATATACGCCAAATCCCATCATCATCCTTCTTAAATTCAAGCAGTAGCAAACACCTTAATTTCCAGAGTCTTTCGACTGACACTACCAGATACACGAAGCGAAGAACTACCAAAAACTATCATTCAGACAATTGTATCAGGAAGGCCATTCGTCGTCAGGAAACCCAAACACGAAGAACAACAGAGGATCATGAATCAAATACACGAAAGGTCCTGCTACTATACGTAAAAGGAATCATAGAAAGGATAGGCGGATTACTAAAGAAACATAAAATCAGAACAGCCTACAAGCCGCACAAAACTGTCGCAGACCAGACATCCTAAAAAACCCCAAGAACTAAGCTAGACTGGAATATCATGGGGACTACAGAATATCTTGTTCCGACTGCAACAGAACATACATAGGACAAACAAACAGACGAATATTGGCCAGAATACAACAACATAAAAACAACTTAAAAACAAACAAACCACTTTCTCTCTGTATCAGCACCATCTACAAACAGGACATAAAATCAATTTTGAAGGAGCCAAAGAAATAGCGAATATTGAAAACTACAAAGTCCGAACAATCAGAGAAGCCCTTGAAATAGAAGAAAGGGGTGAGCTAAGTACGCGAAACGACGCTCGCAACATTCCAAAAGTATGGAAATCTCTTCTGAAAAAGGAAGAAGCGTGGCAACGTGGCGGCGAGGTAGAAAAATCAATAAACGGACGCCCGACTGCGTTGCCGAGCGCCGCAAATAGTCCCGAACTACCCCGATATAATCTGCGCAGTCATCGGCCGGCTATAAAAGCGAGCACAACAACCTGTGCACATCAGTGGATAACACTTCGATAACACAGTCGAAGCAGATAACACTTGAAAATGCCAAATGAAATTTTGGCGAAAACCCACTCTAAAACACTGACGTGAAACTGACTCTACACAGAATCAACGGATCGACACCCGGAATGATTTAGAAATATATATCTATATATATATATATATATATATATATATATATATATATATATATATATATATATATATATATATAAATATGGAAATTTCCGAAATTATAAAAGCCATATACGATGGTAAAAACCACACAAACACCCAGTTAGACTTTGGAAATACTCCAATTATTGAAAGTGTCATAAACTTAAGGAGACAGTCTAAGAAAAAATTGACCCCCGTTAGACAGAACTTTTTTAGAAAGTTTAGTATATTTTATATATAACTCTCTTTGAGAACGGTCGCGAGGCCGAAACATGTCAGAGAATATCTAGAATATATTGTGAAACAAATACCAAACAAATTATAAATATAATAAGTGTTTTAATAATTATCATTGTTACTATGTTTCACCAAGAGCCAACCACGCAATCAATCGAAACTTTCAGGTGTACGAGATGTGGCTATTAAATAACGAGACTGACGCTGTAAAACATGTTATTTTAATTTCACACATATTTACTTATTATCACTTTCAATATACACCCCTCCTCTATTCCTGCAATGCTCCATTTGCATGCAAATTTTCCATTGTTTGAAATAGTACTGGAAGCCTTCTTCTATCAGACCCTTCAAAACGCGTGCCGCTTTCTCTTTTCCAGTTTCAACGGACTCAAATCTTGTTCCTTTTAATGCAGATTTTACCTTAGGAAACAGATAGAAATCGCGCGGCGCCAGATCCTGCGAATAAGGCAAATGGTCTAACACTTGGATGCTGTACTTGGTTAGAAACCTCATAACAGACAATGCGGAATGAGCCGGCATATTGTCTTGGTGGAGAACCCATGACTTGTCCTTCCACAATTCGTGTCGTTTTTTCCTTATTCATTCACGGAGTTCAGCAAGAATGTGAAGGTAGTGATGTTGATTAATAGTTTGACTTTCAGGAATCCAGTGAAGGTACACAATCCCATCAATATCGAAAAAAAAACAATCATAATTGCTTTGAATTTTGATTTGCTCATTCAAGCTTTTTTGGCTCTTGGGTATTTTGGGCTCTTCCAGTGCATGGATTGGGGCTAGCTTTCAGGATCATAAGTTTAGGTCATTTTACAAACATTTTTCTGAGCTTTTTGTTGTTCAAACGTGAGAATTTTAGGCACCATTTTGGCACACACTTTTTGCATGTTAAAATTGTTATGTAAAATTCGCAGTGCGCATTCTTTGTCAATTCCTAGAGTTTCAGCAATCGCACAAATACATAACCGACGGTCAGATCAAACCAGATTACCGATTTGTTCGATATTGTCATTCGTTTTTGACCCAGGCTGTCCTCTTCACAAGAAGACAGCCGATAATCAGACAGAATATCCGCATCTACGGAGTCCCCATCAAATGGGCCAGATCGGCACACTACCTGGGCCTTGAGTTCGGCAAGGCCCTCACGTGGGTGCCGCACCTAAAGAAGGTAACCGGGAAAGCAAGAGCCATGGCTCGTCTGCTTTACCCCCTAATGAACGGCAAAAGTAAGCTATCGCTGAACATCCGAATAACCTTGTATAAAATCATGGTCCGATCCGTCCTCACCTACGGATCTCAGGCCTGGTTTCCGTACCTCCCCCCAACGTCGATTGCAATTCTGCAATCGTTCCAGTCACGCGTTCTTCGCACGTTAGTAGGTGCCCCATGGTTTGTAAGGAATGCGCAAATCCATCGGGAAACTGACATACCAGTGATTCAGACATTCCTGTCCAGACTTCTGGACAAATTCCTAGCGACGGCGTCCCTGTCGGACAATCCGCTAATCAGAGCCACGGCAGCTTCATTGCCGGCCGTTGCCCCAGTATGACCATCCTCTTCGGTCATCACCTCCATGCCTAAAGGACGGCAGCTAAAACCCTTCGAACAAGCGACATTGTCGTGACGTTCGAAAAATCAGTGAATACAAGTCAGGGCCTTCGGGTCAACTTAACCTCCAGGACAAGAAGAAGAAGAAGATTCGTTTTTGACGTGGAAGGGCGATCCGGACGTGGATGATCTTCAACGTCTTCTCGGCCATCTTGGAAACGCTTAAACCACTCAAAAACACGTGCTGCTATAAACATTCATAGCCATAAACTTCTTTCAATAAATTATAAGTTTCAGTAGCGGTTTCTCGAAGTTTCAAGTAAAATTTCACAACAATTTGTTGCTGTATTATTACATTTAATATTTTTCCGGCGAAACAAAAAAACCAACTCTAATGCGAACGAAGGCTACGGTTATACGGATTTGTTTACAGAAGCGACAGATACTGCATTCCAAAGAGAAGGCTTCATGCTAAACAGCTGTTGGTTGCTGGCGTTTGGGGCATGCGTTCTTCTTCTGTAGCAGCGTCAGTCTCGTTACTTAATAGCCACACCTCGTATTGTTGCATGTAATATGCTTAGATCCTTTGGAATTTTCGAGAGGTTTCTCGTAATTTAGAAATAACAATCTTTGTCGTGGCAATATTGCGACATTGCCATGTCGTTCAGAGATGTAGGGTGTGATTCTTAATTGAAAAAAAATTTACAATGTTTATTAGTTTATTTTCAATTTATTCGTTAAATAATAACAAATTTATATTTGCCAAATGGCTTTTTCACATATTTGCTAAAAATGTTTGTTGTTGTCGAAAAGCTATAAAAAGATAAAAATTCTTTTTATAGCTTTTTGACTGGTGATTTAGTATCTTTGCAATTTTCACGGGAAGCCGTAGGTTTTGGATCCTTGTCGTAAGGAACTTTGTTCTTTCAAATGATGTGATTAATCATTGGTTAAATTTACGAAGTTAGAAATAAATATAAATAAATTAAAAGTATTATGTCAAGATTCTTAACAATTTCCCATCATGGAATTAGAGTGTTATCCATATGATAATCATGACATGCTTTTTCCTTGTGAAATTAGCATGTTTCATTTAGCTATATTTATGTAGGGCCGAGGCCGCACGATGGTTTTTTCCATCGAACTGCTGTATATATATATATATATATATATATATATATATATATATATATATATATATATATATATATATATATATATATATATATATGTATATATATATATATATATATATATATATATATATATATATATATATATATATATATATATATATATATATATATATATATATATATACAGCAGTTCGATGGAAAAAACCATCGTGCGGCCTCGGCCCTACATAAATATAGCTAAATGAATATATATAATATATATAATGATATATAATATATATAATATATATAATGAATATATATAATATATATATATATATATATATATATATATATATATATATATATATATATATATATATATATATGTATATATATATATATATATATATATATATATATATATATATATATATATATATATATATATATATATATATTACAGAAATCTTTCACCCTTTCTCCACGTGGTGCCACCAATCGCCTTCGCCGAACTGTCAACCATGCGACGTCACGTATCTCTCGGGACCGGTTTCTAGCCTTTTAGCCGTCATAAGCCGAGCTCTGGACGAATGCAAGGAAAGCAGTTCGGAGAGGCGATCGGGGCCAGACCAGATTAACTGGCCATTTTAATGACGGGTCGTGATCGCACACAACTCACGCCATCATACGGCGAATGCTCGTAGCAGTCAGGACCGCTCGTAACATTCTGCCTAGAACCTGGGATATAGTACAGGTATGCCCACAAGGTAGCGTAACGGAACTGTGGAAGGAAATATTACAGAAATCTTTCACCCTTTCTCCACGTGGTGACACCGATCGCCTTCGCCGAACTGTCAACCATGCGACGTCACGTGTCTCTCGGGACCGGTTTCTAGCCTTTCAGCCGTCATCAGCCGAGCTCTAGACGAATGCAAGGAAAGCAGTTCGGAGAGGCGATCGGGGCCAGATCAGATTAACTGGCCATTTTAATGACGGGTCCGAAAGTTGAAAGAAGGGATTTTTACAGGGCCTCAAATACTAGAGTTGATTAAGGATGATCGTTTTAAGACTAAATTAAATAAAATAGAGAATAAAGCTTGGAAATTCATGATGCAAGTTTTTACCAATTTTCAAGGAAATGTGGGAGCTGAAAATTATAAAACGCTGGTAAAATATATGATTCAAGCCTTGCACTATTGGCTGTAAAATGTCCCAAAAAATGTACATTTTGAACTCACATTTAGATTTTTTACCTCAAAATATGGGAGACGTTACCCATGAGCATGGTGAGCGCTTCCAGTTGGATATATTGGGTATAGAATGACGCTATGAAGAAGGTAGAGTCCTGCTGTGCTAGCAAATTTTTATTGAACATTAAGAAGAGAAAGTGTAGATAATAATTATAAAAGAACTGTACAAGAACTCCAACTGTACATTTTTAAAATTATTAACATGTATTAATCTAAATAAATTTTTAATTGGGTTATAAATCTTGTTATTAATATCCACAAAAAACCTGAGCTGATCAGAACATGAAATTAATACCACTGTGAATGTTTTTTAATGCTTTCTCAAAATTGGGGTTTAAAAAAAAAGAAGATTGTTATAAATGGAAGGATCATATATAAGTTTTATGACAAAACTATTTTTATTTTAATTGTTTTCCTTGTAATTAGAAAGTTTTATCAAATTGAAAATACATTTTTAAACCTAGTATCAATAATGTACCGAAAGTTCCCGAAAAAACCCGAGCGCGAATGACATCACAATGTCCCTTCAACATTACCGACATCTGATACGAGTGTTTTAGTTTTTAATCAACTTATACTTATTATTATCATCAGTGTATTTATAAATTTATTGGAAATGTCAAATTTAATTGATTATCGTGCCTGTTTTGTACCATTTTGTACGAATACTACAAAAACAACTCCCGAAAAAGTAATTTTAAATGTACCACCAGATGTTAAACGCCGAAATCAATGGTTCTAATCAGCATGACGTATTAATCCCAAAACAGCATCAAATAATTTTTACAACGTCATCATATATATTCAAAACCACGTCTATATATATATACAAAATATTATTATTTATAACATTATATTAATTTTTTTATGTTTAAGTATTTATTTCTTGCTGAAGCTACACAATCGTGACATTGAGTGTCTTGAACTTTTTTTACTTTTTCATTACTAATTAAGTTAACTGTAGCTTTACTCAGAACTTTAAGTTCCGGACATAAACGTCCTTTCACCGTTCAAATACTATTTTAAGGGTTATATTGAACATAACCTATAGCCTAGATACCGTAACTTTCTCGTTACACCCTACAAATGATTTAATTATATTTAATAAAATATATTTTTTTTTATTTACATTTACATTATTATTTGACAAAAGAACTAAAATTGATGCTTTAGCACCTCGAACATCACTTGAACTGAATCGAATGTCATTTTTGAGAAAATCTGAGACCATAAAAATATTTACATCAGGTATATTATCAGAATTAGCCTTTATGAACCCTTTGTCGCACATTACTGAATTAAAATAGTAACTAACAATACTTTTTTGTACTAAACTTCAATAATTTTGACAGTAGTTATACAGGTAAAAGCCGTTGCCACTACTTACGTGAATACACTTTAACACAATGACGTCACAAATATAGCAGCCAATAGTGATGCTTACGTATTCACGTGATTTTAGTTTAAATTTAATAATTATGAATTCATTTGCCAACAATTTTTTAAATGTTTTTCTCATCGATTTTCAATATTATTTATGATAAAGTTTTAAAATAAAGTAAAAAAATCGATAATTATTTTTTATTCAAAAACCCAATTAGTTTAAGTTGTTTCATGGACGTAGAAAATTGATAATTTTGGATCAGTGGATCAGTGTATGGACTCTTCAAAAGCTACCCAGAAACTGCATTATTCTGCATATAATAATTACAAAGTTTGTGTGTTAAATAATAGATGATAGTAGTTTCAGTTCTTTAAGGTAAATTTATTTTATAATCGGTTCTTAAACATCAAAGATGCATTGTGTGTAAGTAGTAATTCAAACTTTATTAGGTGAATTTTCATTATTATTTCCAAGTTTTAACATCGTATAAGTATGGTTAATCTCTCACTGACAATCACCTACGAAACAAACTACAAACTGTCGGATATATGTATAGTAAATTTGAAAGGTGCAGCATAGATCCACATAGCAGTATATATAACTTTTCTTACCTAAGTAAAGTGCTGCTTTGTCACGATAATTATTTACCCATCGCTAAGCAACACAATTATTTGTCCTTATAATCGTTTTTATTTTTTCGTATTTTCATTTCAAAAATAGCCACCCTCATTATTTCTTTTAGCAATGAGAATTAGCTCTAGACCAAAGGTCTCCAAACTACGGCCCGGGGGTCAAATCCGGCCCGCCCGTGTCATCAATCCGGCCCGGGACAGCTAAGGGCTTATTGTTGTTATTGTTGCTGTGATAATTTGGATAAATAAACACAGAATAAAAATAACTCGGTTTTATTTACTTGTTCGGTAAAGCTTAATGACAAGTATAATGCGCAGAAAATTTAACTTAAGCATAATAACTAACAAATAATTCAAATTAATTCCACTAAATTATAAACTAGTGAAAATCCCGCGGTTTCACCCTCGGTAGTTACGTTATATAAATATACGAATATCGTATATTTATATATATATATATATATATATATATATATATATATATATATATATATATATATATATATATATATATATATATCGATGTTTGGAACGTATATATCTTGGATCACACATACGATTTTTATCTTGAAAATCCCTTAAGAAAAAAAAAGCGGAAAAGCTAAACTGACGCGAATGTAACCGCGGGGTGTCCACTTGTAAAAAATACTAATGAGACTGATGTAATTGTGATTTTCCATTGACAATAGTTTGTAGTTGTGGACCAATTTTACTTGTTTCAATTATTAAAAGAGATTTAAGATGCTCAGCGGTTAACTTAGATCTGTAAACATTATTTGTGTACTTCATTTTGGAGAATGTTTTCTCACACAAGTAAGTAGTACCAAAAACAGAAAACATCCTACCAGCAAATTTATGCAAATTATCAAATTATACCAGAGGAAGAGTTTTCCAACAAATTCCAACAAAGATGAGTTTTGATATGGGTTCTTAATTATATCACTGCACTGTAAATCAATAATTTAGTTCAATAAGTGGCAGGGCTAGCGTTTCAATATCAGTATCAAAAGGATTTTGAAAAATCTTAATTTCATTCGCAATGACATCAAATTCTGAGAGAAGTATTCAAAGCTTTGATTCCAAAATCGACGGGAAACTCAGTCTCAGTAATGCGGCTGAATCTTTCATATATTTTAAAATGTGTGAAACGTTTTTTACGTAATTATGATAAAAACAGTATTATTTTCTGCCCGAACGATTTGATATTAGTGTATAAATCAGAGAGCAGCTGGTTTTCAACTTGCAATCTCAAATTTAGTTGGTTCAAATGTTTTGTCAAATCGACATAGAATGCTAACTTTCACAGCCAGTCGCTATTTTGTAATTCGGTAAGAGGGCGATGCATTTCATTCAAAAATTTTTTTATCTCTGCTCGAACTACAAAAAAGCGCGGAAGGACTTTTTCGCAACTAAGCCAGCATACGGCAGTATAATATGGTAAGTAATTTCCTCCAATCTCTTCAATAAACTCGCGGAACTGTCGGTGATTCAGCCCAGTGGATCTGATGAAATTAACAACTGATATGACTGGTTTTAGAACTTCAGACATATCCAAGCATTTTCCACATAAGGACTGTTAAATGATATAATTTAAGACTAATGGGTTTGAACCACCATTTTTTTCTACAGCCTTTTGACACAAGTGCAAGCTCTCCTTTATTTTTACCACACATGCTTTTGCCTGTCAGTTGTAATAGATTTCAAGTTTTTCCATCGAAGGTTCTTCTTATTAATGACATTTTCAACTCCCTTAAAAATATCTTCCCCTGTAGTAGTGTCGTGAATCTATCAATATCAAGAAGTTCTTCACACACTTCATAGCTTTTATTTACTCCTCGAATAAAAATCAACACCTGAGCAGTATCTCACACATCCGTTGACTCATCCAAGGCAGAGAAAACTACTCAATATGTCCATTTTTGTCAGACAGTTGAGATGATATATTTTCTGTGATGTCTTGTACCCTCCGAGGCCACGATGTTTGCTGATAAACTGACAGTTTTAAATAAATTTATCTTTCTCGACGCATATTTCTTTGGCTACAGCAATTACGCATTCTTTCATCATTTTTCCATCGGTGAATGGTTTTCCACGTTTTGCGGTTTCAAAAGCCACACGAAAGCTGCCAGGAATTGCAGCCTCTTGTTCAGTTTGACTTTCGTAAATAAAGATTGCTGCGGTTTCTATCCCCCCGTTCAAAGCTTCACTTTTTCTCTCCGCAAACTTGCTGTATATTTTAAGTAATTTTGAAAATCTTTGTTTCATAATGACGTTTAATGTTATATTCTTTGAGAACGGCTATGGGTTCATTGCAAATCAAACATAGCGCCTTGTTACTGGAATCAATCACGAAATATTGAAAGTTCCATTGATCTTTGAATGTTCTGCATTCACTGCCCATTTTTCGCTTCTTTTCCATAGTAGTAAATCACACACAAAAACAATAAGTTAAATCAAAATACTGTTACGTATGGCCGTTGGTCGGTTTGAAGATGTCTTTTAAACGGGGTTATGCACTACTTTATTCCACAACTGACAGTTTCACTTCCTTCGCCTTTCCTAGGCAGACTAACTCGCGGTCGCGCCGCTAGCATTTTTATACTCTAATTACTGCCACCTCGAAGGGAGTGGAATACATCAGAACTTTCTCGAATCAACGAGGTTATTCACGAATGTTTATTTCGCTTTCGAAAGTAATACTAGCGCCATCTGTTAGCGATAGAGGGTACTACCATTACCTATTTCCGCTTTTGACCACCAGATTTCGTCAAGTGTCACGGTTATAACAATACACAATAGTAATTGAACTAGCGAATTTAACAAGCGTAGGCACGTTCGTTTAGGGCACGTACTCGACGACTAGCTTAGAAATTATAGATGATGTCAGGGAAATCAAAACGGTTTTGGCCCTTGGAACTTACTGGAGTAATCAGTATGGTTCTAAGGCTGGAAAGTTTGGAGACCCCTGCTCTAGACAAAAACGCGTCAATTTAGATATCGAGAGGGACCTTGAAAACCAATGTCCGTTATATTTTATGTTTCATCTCCATCTTGTAATATATCATTTTAAGGGGTTGGAAAATCCTAGTTAAACTGCGTTTAAAAAAATCGGTTGATTCGTTCTCGTAATTGAAGGAAAAATAGTTGTATATTTCTATCGATAGCTGTACATTTCGAGTGAATTTTTTTAACTAAAACACAATAATAAATTAATTAAATAAATGTACTTTTAAAAACACGATCTGTTTTATTAAGTGCTCGAAATATCCACCGCTGGTAGATAAATAATAGTATAATCTGGTCTGGAATTTTTTTAGCGCATTTTGAAAGATGTTCTTATTAATTAACCTGCATGTATGCGTAATTCTATTTCTTAAGTTCTGTATCTCCCAAAGAAAGAACTCCAGTGGCAAGGATCTAGATCTGGAGATCTCGCCGGCCATTTCACAGCGCTTCTTCTGCCTATCCATTTGTCAGGAAATCTTTGACCCAGCCATTGTTGAACATGTAATGCATAGTGCAATGTAAAATTTGTTCATCCAACAGTGGGTTTTCGTTTTTCAATAAGTTTAAGTATAATTCACGGGATAAATTTTCTTTAATAAAAATTGGACCTTATATGTCATTCCTCAAAATTCCAGCCGAAACGTTAATCTTTTGGGAAAACCGCGCATAACCCTCGCGAATTATCCCAGTATCTACAGTTCACAAAGCTATTGAGGAAAATTTTTGCTTCATCACAAATATTCTTTATTAAATTCGGCTCATTTTGACTTATAGGGCATTTCACGTGAAACGGACAACGAAAAAAAGTGCGGTTCTGAAATTTGTTCATATTGGGCATATTTGCACTTCTAGGGGATATGAACGTGCACACTTAATATTTTTTTTATTTGAAGTTTAGTTGTTAATATATGGGATTCTACATAATTTACCTGATGACGGAAGGGTTTCTTAGGAATTTTAGTTTCATATTGAAGTAAATTCTATCTATAATAAAATAATAAATTTAGTTTTTTTATAGAAAATTTACTGTTTTTTTTATTGTCAAATCACTGGAAGTGTGTTAAACCGGAAGTAAATATTTCATTTTTTTTTTATAATAACTTTGACCATTTTAATTTCATTTTTTTTTACTGCAAAATAAAGCTTAACGTTTATAATTTTTACTATAAACATTGCAAAATGGGATTTAAATTAGTTTAAAAGATAAATCAATTAGAGTACGTACATGTCGCTCTGAGAGTGATACCTGTCGTTTGTTGAAGCCGGTTGCTGATGTAAAAACACATTAAAACGTTGATTTAAAACATTGGTTATATTTCAATAATATTTATTATGTATTATTGTCTTACCTATTTGTGTCATTATAAAGTTATTTAATACCTAAATTTAAAATAAAATGTATTATTTTGAACAAAAATATGTGTAGAAAGCAATATTATAATAAATCATTATTTTACGTAATTTTTTCTCATATAGTGACGACGAAATACGAATAATAACGCCATTTCTTAGCTGTGAAACGAATTACTTTATCAAAACTAATCAAAGTTATATAATAGAAAGAGACAGAATTATAACGCTAACCAACGCTTGCTTTCCGTTATTTTTTTAGTTGTTGTTCTAACCTCTTAGAGAGTTACGTTCGTTAATAAGTTTTATCATTTTTTATTGATTTATTATGGCTCCCTACGGTGCTCACCAAAATTTTAAAGATATAAGAAAAACTCTTAAAAATTTAGCCGAAAAATGGAATTGTTCTTCAAATTCTTCAAAACCAAACCAAACCTAAAAAAAAATATTATGTGTACACGTTTACAAAATTAGAACAAATTTCAGAACCTCACTTTTTATTCGTTTTCTGCTTCACGTGAAATGCTCCTTATTTCACAAAACTGAATCCTTCCATCATAATCATCTTTGCTGAGCAGCTGAAGAATACTAATTTTGTAAGGAAAAAACTTGTTTTGTTTAAAGTTTTGTGTATAGAACCAATGGAAATACGAATATCCAAATAACTTAACGACTTTTGAAATTGAATTGGTTGGATCAACAGTGAAATGGTCTACAATTTCAATATGTCTGGGGTAACTAAGAACTCTCGGCTGCTTATTCACTTTATTACACACGGACCCGATCCAGTCTCATCAAATTTTTGAACAAGTTTTATTCCTTTTTTTCACTGAAAAGTCGGGCAGTTCTGCGAGCGCTCCTATCTTCAGTACCATAAATGAAAATAATTTCAATTTCCTTTTGTAAATTATACATCGTTAAATTATGTCACTCTCACTGCCTGACATCACTTGGCAAACAGTTGAAAATCGGCACTTCTGAAAAAAATGTTTTTAATTTGAGCTGCAATGAAGAATAACGTGTGTATTAAAACACAAATGAGCGACGATTTAAAATAAAAAGTCTCTTATCTTACTTTTCATATTAGGAAAAGAAAAACGATGTGATTAAATTAAAACAAACATTGTAAACACTATGTTGCGATTCCGTTAAATACTTTTTAAAATTTATTTTTCCCCCTATTACAAGAATGGCTCGATCGATTTAAGTTTTTTAAATGCTGTTTAATTAGGATTTTCAAGATCTTTAAAATGATATGTTACAAGGTAGGGGTAGCCATTTAAAATTTTTAGGTAGCGGTGTCTGGAGGTAAGGAGGTGAAACATAAAATATAACGGACCCCTTGATATCAAAATCGATGCGTTTTTTGTCTAGAGCTAATTTTCATTGTTAAAAGAAATAGTGAGGGTAGATACTTTTGAAATGAAATCCCTGTATACGAGTATACAAGGTGGCGCAAACGAAAGTTTAATATAAACATTTTTAGATTTCAAACCGCATTTAAAATAAACATATTTTATTACTGTTTTATTATTTTTGCTCGTTTTTTGTTCCATATCAAGTTGAAAACTTAGGAGTTTTGACATTTGTTGTTTCGACATTCACTTGTAAAACGAACACAAATTGTTACAATTTCCATTGAAAATAGAAGGTCATCTTCTCATCGTATCTGTGGTCTTCTCCGTGCTATATTTCCTAAGCACGGTTTTCAATCTAAGACTCACATGTTCTACTAATGGATATTTTCCATTTAATTCTCCGGGTTATGGCTTTTGTTTTGTGTGTTAGTGTCTATTAAATAATATCTCTACTTTGATTTCTTTCGATCTTGATACTTTATTAGTTAGAGAACTTTTTGTATTGAATCGTATTATTCCTAACATAAGCAACAATTTTATAAATTATTTACGACCTATTCGAACAATTCCAAAGTGTTTATTATGCTCTTTTGTAACGATATACATCCTCCCTAAAACCTTCGCAATAATCCTAATAATATCGCATCATAAAGTAATGATATATTGGGCAATTATTATTACTTGCGTAATCGTTTTCTGTTAATTGTTAGTTTTATTGATCCGAGTTCCAATTGTTATGGATTAAAGTCTAATTCCATGAATCAGAAACCGAAGTTCCCCTTAGATAATATTGAAAAATATATCTCGCAATTTAGTCCAATGTCTTAAATAAGTTGTTTAATGTTCACGATCAGATTCCAAAATACTGTCGTGTTTTTAACATTGCCGCAAATACCCAGATGTGCAATTAAAGTTCATGTGGCAGTTCTTAGTAATTTGATATTTTTCTATTGATTGAAATGGATGTTATAATGTCAAAACAACGCGCTGTTATTTTAATTAGGATACACTAATTAAAAATCCGTACAATTTTAATAAACGCTGTTAGATTACGAAAAATTAATGTATTGGGTTGTCCAAAAAGTTGATTGGGATTTTGCATTACTTGCTTTTTTAACGCTTGTAAACAAAAATCCCTAAACAAATCTGAATAAATGGTGGACAAATCCTCAAGAAGCTGTTAAAAGGATAAGTGATCGGAAACAGATGTAGAAGCAGGCGAAGAATAAGATAATGTCCAGAAAGTTGCACAAGAACTGTAGAAAAAATAATATGAGTGTTTACTTTTGAAGTTGATGGTAACTGCTGATGAAAAGTGAATTTTGTACAACATGCAACGAAAAAAACCATGGGAGTTCCCAGGGTCAGCGGTTTTAAGTACGGTGCAGGATGCTTTTTATTTGGTGGGATTGGAAGTGACCCATACAAACCAAACCATCAACACCAATCTCTACAAATGGCTAGAATTTAGAAACAGAAAATTCGTCGTATTTCATCATGATAATGCACGACCACACGTTTCAATCAAGACACGGCAAAAATTCTTGAGCTTCAGTTAGAATGTTTTACCCCATCTACCTTACTCACTGAATATCGTACCATCCGACTACTGTGTATTTTACTCCATGCAATTTTTATTAAAAGGGAAATCTTTTTAAACGGAGGAAGTTGAAAACACGAGAAGAAGAAAGAAAAAGAAGAAATAATTTAAAAACAACCTGTAGATATTTTTTGATAATAAAAATGCTAGTTTTTGACAAAAAGACATTATGCACCTACCACCATGTGAGCAAAAAGTAGTAAATAACACAAGTCAACAAATTAAAACTGTATAAGGTGACATTGATGAAAATATGTGTATATTTTGTAGTCCGATATCTGAAAATGATAATGACAAAGGCATTACTGAGGATTATCTGAATAAAAAATATATTACATGAGATGTCATACAGCGACAAAAACATTATCTTTTTTCTCTTGTATTCTGTAGCATCAATTCTTTATAAAAGCCAGCAGTAGTCACCCAACATAGATGGGTTCCAGCGTCCCTGGCATCGTCCAATTGAAACCTCTCTTTTTGTTCGTCACTTACTGCACCCAAATTTTCCGAAAAAAGTTTAAATGGGAGAGTAAAAAATGCATTTTTAAGGACATGCGAGACCCTAGTATTATATAGGCTTTCAAGATTTATCTTTCTTGTTGCCGAGAAATCGTTTCACTACACTTACAAAACACTTCCAAACTGTCAATTGCTTTTCATTTAATTTTTCTTGAAAACGAAATCACCGAGAAGCTTCCCTATTTGAAGTTCAATAAATATGCCATCTTTTAGTTGTGCGTCACTTGAGAAAATATTACGTGTAGGTCCTTGAAACCATTATCTTTTTTATCCAGGGCTTTGATTAAGTTTTTAATTATTCCAAGCTTAATATGGAGAGGCCGAAGAACCACCGTTTTGGGTTAACAAGGGGGGCATATTTTATATTTGAAATATCAGGTTCAAAAGAAGTTCTATGAGGCCAATCTTTCTTATTGTAATGTTTTTTTTGTTGTCCTACTATTCTATAGACACAAAAAACAGAAATACTTTGTAAAATCCGCTTGAAGTCCTACCAATATACCTATCACTTTTAAACCCCCACAAATATCTCACTAGTACTGTTCATATTTAACGCAATTTAGTATGGTTGCTAAGTTGTCATAGGTTTCTTTCATTGTTACTAAATTGACTAAAGGAATAGATGGGTTTTTGTTTACATTATGAAGCAAGACTGCTTTTAGGCTGTATTTCGATGAATCTATAGAAATACGCCACTCGGAAGGTACATGTTCCACATTAAGCTCATTCATTAAACCATCAATATCGTAATAGACACATAGCGATCTTTCCATTTTATAACAACTTAATAGCGTTACATTCGGTTTTCGGTAAAGTGAAACAGTTACATTTTGATCTAACAGGTTCCACTGTTGAAGTGGAACCAAGAAGTTCTAATTTTTGTCTTGACAATCTCAGATCACGTACCAAATTATTTAATTCATTCTCAGTTATTAAGTGAGGTTCACTGGTAGTTGTTAAAAATGTTGGATCACTACTGGTATTCTCAGGAAGTTCTCAGGATTAGATTCTGATGAAGAATTAGTATCACCGGGAAACATGTTGTTCAGGATTAAAGGTTTAGTCGATACCGGCAGTTCCTTACTATGAGGAACTGGCCTAAGTGCAGAAGAGGTGCAATTTAGTCCATTTTTTGATAATAATTTACATGGTCAGTTCTCGCCACACCACAGGAACAGCAAACGGCATAGAATTTTTTAGTGCATCCACTGCTCTAAATGTAGTGTATGATTCCAGAAAAATCCCACCACATAGGACCTACTTTATTGTTAGTATTGGTCGAGGTGTCGGAACAGGTGCTTATCCGGAAGAAAGCCATTGTATTTTTCATATAGAATTATTGTATAGCACCCACTTCTCATCTCTAGTTACAATTCGTCGCAAAAACGGATCGGCCTCATATCGAGACAAAAGAGACGCGCAGATGGTATGCTGTTGATCGAGCGCCGAAACAAATTCATTGCCTGTACTATTTTCCTATGTGACGAAGATGATCCTGAACTGTAGACCATGGACAGCCAAGCTTCAGTGATAATTCATCAATTGTTTAACGAGGATCTGAATCTACCAGCAATTTCAGGATATCATTATCTAATTTTTGGGGTCGTCTTTTTCGTCGTTTTCCGTTCTATTTACATTTTTAAACTTTTTAAACCATCTATGATACTTGTTTAGTTTCAGAACATCCCCGGTAATTTTTTTCACTGCTTTGTTCGCCTTCCTTGGTCGAACAAAAATACCATACAATGGTTTAAGTGTCTATTGTTGGCCTTGACATCTTTCCTCCTTGGTAGAACAAAAATTTTCTAAACGAAAAATAAAATTTACAACCGAGCTTGAACGTAACAACAAAACTTTCGTGTTTGCGGGGCCGTGTCTCGTTACAAACTGACTGAAAGAGCTCATCGAAGAAATTTTGATTACTTTTCGGTCCTCCTAATAATAATAAACATGAACAACTCAGGGTAGTGCACGTATTACTTCCCTTAAGATTGTAGCCCTTCTACTACAATTAAAAATGCTGTAAATTTATTAAAATAATTATATACAGTTGAATCCGTGCGTCTTAAAAAATTATTAGTCAAATTAATGCTAACTTGCATAATGGACTATATAACTTTTAGTGTTGGTGATTGAAACATCATATCGCAATTATTTTAAATTGACTGTCTAATATTTTTCATTTAACAATATTCCTAAGACAAAATACTTCTATTCTTGATTAACATGTCCGATATCTATCTGTCATAGTTTCGGAGATTTTTACATTTTTGTTTTTAATATTTCGTTTTTAATTGAATTAACCTTAGGCTTTATGTTATTATTAAACTAATGAATAACTAATAGATAATGTATGTCATCACATGTTTTAATATTTGATTAAAAGGCAATTATTATAGAGTAGCAAAACTTATTGTATAGTATAATTATAAAAAATTATACTTTATAAATATTTAGTTTTTAGTAAGACAGTTCAGGTAAAAATATTTATAAATAAAGAAGTCATTACCATCAGTTAATTAAATGTTTAATATGTCTATCATTTTGTGCAATACAAACTCTAAGCCATGCCTCATTCATAAACACATTTCTTATTCTAATGTGCATATCCTCTATTATGGTGGATGATATTTAATAAACTTGTTCTTTAATAAATTCTCATAAAAAAATCTAGTTTTGTAAAATACGGAAATCTGGCTGGCCACGGTACAGACCCGCCCCTACCAATCCATTTATTTCCATAATGAGCGCCGTCTAGCTGTAACCACATTCGTCTCGCTACAGTTAAAGGCAATTCTTCGATCCCCTCTTCAAAATTATTTTCAAAAAAATATCTATAATAAATATCAAAAAGTCTATTTTCAAAAAAATATGGCCCTACCAGGCGATCTCCTATAATACCAGCCCACACATTAAGAGACCTTCTATACTGATGATTTAAAAGGATAATGAATCTTTGATTTCCACAGTAATATTGGAAGTTATGTCTGTTGACGTACCCATTTTTGTGGAAAGTTGCATCATCCGTGAATTCAATATATTTGAAAACGTTAGGTTCTTTTTAATTGCCCAGTTCCAAAGTTCAACCATTCGATCGAAATCATTTTGATTTAGTTCTTGAACCAGTTGTATTTGATACGCGTTTTTGTAGTTACAGCTTGAATAACTAAATATTTGTTATATATTGATATTTTAACGAAAAGAGTTTTTCATCAAATTGTAATGTTTAATGTCATAGATCGAAATTGTTCGGAGAATGTTGTATTTTCTGCTGTTTTCAGTGTTTTCCCCGACATTATCTGAAGTCACACAAAATGTTAAATCAAATATAGAATATAAAAGTTCGCACTTCTATATTTAGATTTTTTCTTACCGTTTTTGTTAATGCTTTATGACGAATAGAAAATGGATTTTGAACTTATCTCTCTTTATTATTTTGAAACGGTTGTTTATCATTCAGTATGTTTTTAGAATTAGCCAATATAAATTCCATTTTTATTAAATATTGGCTGACCCAACCCTGTCCAAATGTTGTCCTGTCCAAATTTCAATAAATTTGTTTGTGATCGTTTTGCTAATTTGTGAAAAGTTATTGGAAATGGTAAACAAAGCAAAAATGAGAAAAAACGTATTTCTGTGCGATCATTGTATCTATTAATGATTGTGGCCATGGATATGCAATTTGAGGAGTTCATTCAGAAGTACGCTAATGGGAAATTTTATGCGAGGTGAATTGTATCGGCAGTCCACCGCTGAAATGCTGGAAATGTGTGATGTACATGGAATATGATCGACTTGTAATCATGCGGTTTTGTTTCAAAATTTAAGTCATAATTGAATTAAGTCAGAATTTCATGTCAACCAAATGATTTATTTTTTTTCCATTAAATTTGAAATTACAATGAATCTTCAACCAAATAGTCCCGTACCACATTTGGAAGCAACTGTTGTATTTCTGGATTTGTTTTAGGAATTGTGTGGAATCTGTTCCTGCTCCAGAAACCAATGAGCGCAATGGCTCTGGTGGCGGGACCAATGGCCCCAATTTGACTTTGTCACTTGTGCAACACAATACAGGGGTTTTATTTCTGTATTTTAATGCTATTGTAACGTACTGCTTGAATATATTCATACCCGAAAAAGACAAAATTATCAATGATGTATATATATATATATATATATATATATATATATATATATATATATATATATATATATATATATATATATATATAATCATCATCATCATCAGCCCGTATCGATCCACTGCAGAATGAAGGCCTCTTCAGCATGCTTCCAACCTTCACGGTCCTGGGCTTTCCTCTGCCACTCGGGTCCAATATACTTAACGATGTCATCAATCCATCGTGCTTTCGGTCTTCTTCGCGGACTTTTGCGATCAAGCGGTATCCACTCCAGGATTGCCTTGGTCCATCTGTCGTCCCATCGCCTCGCTATATGGCCTGCCCATCTCCATTTCAATTGTTTTACTCTTCCAATGATGTCACAGACTTTTGTTTGTTCCCTGATCCATGCGCAGGACTTTCTGTCTCGTCTTGTAATGCCAAGCATACATCTTTCCATTCCCCCCTGTGCCACTCGAAGTTTTTGAATTGATTGCGATGTGAGTGTCCAGGTTTCACTTCCGTATGTCATAACGGGTAGAACGCACTGATCGAAGACTTTTCTTTTCAGGCAAAGTGGGAGTTTACTCTTAAACACTATGTTGAGCCTACCAAATGCCTGCCAGCCACATTTAACCGTTCCACCTCCCGGGCGGTATTCCCCTCCATTGAAATCCTCTGCCCAAGATATATAAAGCTGTCCACAATCTCTAAATCCCTTCCTAAAACTGAAATTCTTCTGTCCTGAGCGAAGTTATTGAACATAACCTGACTCTTTTTCAGGTTTATTTTCAAGCCAAATGGTTCGCCAGCCTTTTGCAGTTCTGGTATGCGTCTTTGCAGCTCCTCTGGGTCTTGTGAAATGAGAATAATATCGTCTGCAAATCTAAGATGGTTTAAGTTTGCACCATTGATCTTTACACCATCCTGTTCCCAATCCAGTTTACGGAATACTTCTTCAAGGCCAGCCGAGAAAAGAATAGGTGATATTGCGTCACCCTGCCGTATTCCCACTTCAAGATCATCAAGGTGAATTGTGGCTGTAGCTCCATCATATATCGATTTTAATAGGTTTAGTAGTCGATAAAAGCCAAACTGGCATGGTGTATTCGTTGCGCCTTTCTATGATCTGCTGTACAACCTGGATGTGATCCATTGTACTGAATCCACTTCTGAATCCTGCTTGTTCTCTTGGTTGTGCGTCATTCAGTTTTTTTAATATTCTTTTAGAAACTATCTTAGTGATAACTTTGTACATGATTGATAGGAGGCTTATTGGACGGTAGTTCTTTAAGTCTTCCTGTGCTCCTTTTTTATGTAAAAAGATCACTTCTGCATTTTTCCATAAGCCAGGTACTTTTTGTTCTTTGAGGCATTTTGAGTATAATTTTGCCAGTGTTTTATGTAACGTCCGACCACCAGCTTTTAGCATTTCGACAGTTACACTATCCTTTCCTGGAGCCTTACCGTTCTTCATCAATTCTATAGCATTTGTTACTTCCTCCACTAGGATATCTGGTATTTGTTCTTCCGTGGGTATTGCTGTCCCTGACTGGCTCTGATCTTCATATAACTGGGAATAAAACCTTCTGACAATCTCTATCATCGCTATCATCGGCGCGTGTCCTCTCTAATACGTTTTCTTATAGTTTTGCAGAGCTTAGTGTACTCGACCCTGCCAAAAGGACTACCTGCATTTCTCATTGCTCGCCGTTTCTTCATTAAATTAATGGTCTCACTGGAGATTTTTGTTTGTTTGAGACATGTTTCTTCTGGTGCTATTGAAGCAGCCGTTTGAAGTACATTGTTGGCGATTTCTTCATATTGAACTGATATTTCCACCTCCTCTGGATCTTGTAACGCAGCAAACCGGTTTGACAAAGCAATCTCAAAATCGCTTCCTCTCTTTAGCAGTTTTCCAGAATCCACCCTGCCCTTCTTTGATCTTACCATTCTTTCGCGCTCTTTTCGACAGTCAATCCGAACCCTTGCTCGTACCATTCGGTGGTCACTTCCAACATTAAAATTGTTAAGGACAGTACAATTGGTAAATATTGTTTTATCGTTGGTCATGATGTTGTCAATTTCGCTTGTGAGCCCAGATGGACTTTTCAATGTCCATTTTCTGCTGATATTTTTCTTATAGAATGAATTCATAATATATAGTTTTTGTCCTTCAGCAAAATCAACTAATCTGTCACCTCTATTGTCTCGCTCACCAGTTTCATATGGGCCAGTTGCATTTTCGTCTGTTCTTGTTGTTCCAATTCTGGCATTAAAATCACCCATCAGGATTTTGTACCTACATTTCTCCTTGTATAAAAGCTGGGCCACATCATCATAAAATTCCTCATCCCTATGGCTTATAGTTTTTTGAAGCCTAAACTTTTTATTCAGCTGAATGACGCATTGGGCTAATCGGTCGGATGTACTTTAAAATTTTACCACACTGTCCTTCAGCTTTCAATTGATGAGGAATCCAATTCCGCCACATCGGCCATTTTCCGTACCTCGTGTGTAGAGTACGTGTCCAGTTGGTTCCAGTTTGATTAACTCTTCACCCTTTCTTCGTATTTCACAGAGCCCAATAATATCCCAATGTATGTTGTCAAGTTCGATTAACAGTTCTTGCAATCGGGCCTCTGTTTTCATAGTCCGTATATTTAACGTTGCAATGTCAAAAGTCCAATGGCAGCCTGATCTACCCCGGTGATTCTTAGCACCCTCTGCCTTGGGGCAGGTCTTCCCGCTGCCGTAGGTAGTTGCCCCTTGGCCTCCGGGGAATAAGGGCCGTGTTTGAGGTTGTACTTTCATATTTCAACATATTGAAATACCATGCTGAAGGTATGGACCGTAATCTGCCACGCTGGTCCAATGCGGGTTGGCAGATTATATATATATATATATATATATATATATATATATATATATATATATATATATATGTATATATATATATTTGAAAAACACTAGTTTTTCATCCGTACTTCCACGTACCTCTGTTCGCTTCAAATCAATCGCCGCCACCATGTCGAGACAAGACCGGTTTCTGGCCTCACAGCCGTTGTCAGCTGTGCTCGAGCCCAACGCAAGGAAACAGCTGAATCGAAACGAATAGAGCAAGACCAAGTCAACTGGTTATATGGATGGCGGCTCGCAATCTCAATGCAACTCGCGCCATCCTACGGCGAATGTTCGCGGCAGTCTAAAACTACGCGATACATTCTTCCCACAACTTTGGAGGCAGGTATAAGGTTTGCCCAAAATATAGCGTAGTGGGGCCGTGGAGAGAGTTATTTAAAAAACAGAAATTTTTCATCCGTACTTGCTGATCTCTGCTCGCTTCAAATCAGTCGCCGCACGTCGAGAGAAGTACCTCCTAGGACCGTTTTCTTGCCTCACAGCCGTCGTTAGCTCGGCTCGAGCCCAACGCAGGGAGACAGCTGAATCGAAACGAAGATTATTTTTAAATTTACGATGTTATTTATAAATAAATATTATTATATATTAATTTTCTCGTTAAATTTACGAAGTTAGAAATAAATATAAATTAATTTAATAAATTAAAAGTATTATGTCAAGATTCTTAACAATTTCCCATCATGGAATTAGAGTTTTATCCATACGATAATTATGATATGTTTTTTCCTTGTGAAATTAGCATGTTTCATTTAGCTATATTCATGTAGGGCCGAGGCCGCACTATGGTTTTTTCCATATATATATATATATATATATATATATATATATATATATATATATATATATATATATATATATTCATCATCTTCACTGCAGGATGTATACCTGCTCTTCAGCATGCTTCTAACTTTTACGGATGCATGTTTTATTTAGCTATATTCATGTAGGGCCGAGGCCACACTATGGTTTTTTCCATATATATATATATATATATATATATATATATATATATATATATATATATATATATATATATATATATATATATATATTCATCATCTTCATCCTTCCATCGTGCTCTAGGTCTTCTTCTCGGACGTTTACAATCAAGCTCCAGGATTGCCTTGTTCCAACTATACTCCCATCGCCTCGCTATATGGCCTGCCCATCTCCATTTCAATTACTTTACTCTTCCAATGATTTCACACACTTTCGTTTGTTAACTGATCCAGCGATGTGCAGTGCTTTCTATCTCGCCTTGTAATGCCAAGCATAGATCTTTCCATTCCCCTCTGTGCTATCGGAAGTTTTCATTTTCGCATGTCATAATGGACTAGACGCACTGATCGAAGACTTTTATTTTCAGACACAGTGGGAGTTTGCTCTTAAACACTATGTTGAGGCCAATTGCCTGCCAGCTACATTTAACACGGTGTTTCTTCATACGGGCGGTATGCCCCTCCCCCCCATTGAAGTCCTCTGCCCATGATATATAAAGTACTATACAATCTCCAAATCCCCTCCTAAAACTGAAATCCTTCTGGCCTCAGCAAGTTTATTGAATATAACCTGACTCTTTTTTAGATTTAGTTTTGAGCCAAATGGTTCGCCAGCCCTTTGAAGATCTTGTAAGCATCTTTGCAGCTCCCCTAGCTCTTGTGAAAAGAGAACGATATCATCTGCAAATCTTAGATGGTTTAAGTTTGCACCATTGATCTGTACACCACCATGTTCCTAATCCAGATTATGGAATATTACTTCAAGGCATACTGAGAAAAGAATAGGCCATATTACGTCAACCCTACCGTACACCTTGCTCTACATTAATTCCAACTTCAAGAACATTAAGGTGAATTGTCGCTGTAGCTCCATTGTATATCGATCCTAATCGATTTATATATGCTTTGTCTACTCCCTGGCTAAGGTAATACATCTATTATGAGCTGCTTTAATATGGAGTCAAATGTTTTTTCGTAGTCGATAGTCAAATGTTATTTCGTAGTCGACATAGTGGCACGGTGTATTTGTTGTGCCTTTCTGTGGCCTGCTATACAACCTGGATGTGATCCATTATACTGAATCCACTTCTGAATTCTGCTTGTTCTCTTGGTTGTGCGTCATTCAGTTTTCTTAATATTTTAGGTATTATCTTGGTGAAAACTTTATACATTACTGATAGGAGGCTTATTGGACGGTAGTTTTTTAAATCTTCCTGTGCTCCTTTTTTATGTAAAAGGATCACTTCTGCATTTTTTCATAAGTGAGGTACTTTTTGTTCTTTGAGGTATTTTGAGTATAATTTTGCCAGCGTTTTATATAAAGTCCGACCACCAGTTTTTAGCATTTCGACAGTTACACAGTCCTTTCCTGGAGCCTTGCCGTTTTTTATCGATTCTATAGCATTTGTTACTTCCTCCACTAGGATATCCGGCATTTGTTCTTCTGTGAGTATTGTTGTCTTTGATTGGTTCTGATCTTCATATAACTGTGCATACAATTTGCTGATAACCTAAGTCTATGGTTGGCAGTCAGAGAGTACGGACGTGTTTCGGGAGCTCCCTTGATAGCCAATTATAGGTAGTAGGGGTAATAGTGTAACGTCACCAAAAACCGTTAAAAACCGTTAAACGACCGTTACGTACGAATAATAGTGGAAAGTGGCGTTTTCCGCGTCCGCGAATTCGGAAAAGCGGGCGAATATCGGTATAAAATATGGATAGCGCTAACGAAAATGACGTTAGCGTTATCTTGTCGGAGGAGTCTCTGAGCCCCGGTATCGACCTGATAAATCTGGCCTGATAAATCAGCTCAAACAAGAAAATCAAGAATATAAAAAGGCCATACGGTAGCTCGAGCTTAAGCTGAGCGATGCTGTGGCTAAAATAGCCGCACTAACGGAGGCCTGTGAAAAACGCTCTGATGAGCGTATTGAAAGGCATCTCCAGGCCGCTAACCAGGACGTGGAAATTGAGGAGGCCTCAATGGATGATGAACAGGCTGCTCCCGAGATGAGTGAAGCGAAAAAGACATCTAAAAAGAAGAACAAGAAAGTGAAATCGCGTCGCCGTAAAACCTCTACGCGCGCGAATGAGTGCGGTCTCGCCCGCGATTCGGATCAGTGCGACGGAAGCCATTCATCGGCCTCGGAGTCCGAGTTTCACCGCCCGTTGACGATGAGAACTTTCCAGTTCTCTCTGATAAACGGGCGGAGGTTCCCAAATCTCTTTCTCCGGGAGCCTCGACATCATCCGTCTAGGCTCCCCAAAATCCCCAACCCAAGGCCAACCAGAAACCGGCAAATTCTGCCGGTAAATCTGGTCCTTCGGCCAAAGACAAAAAGGCCCTTGATATCGTACTTCACTATAGTAGTCCGTATTTTAAAAACTCATAATATTGATTTCGGTCATTCCACCACCAAACCCAATGGGATAATATTTAATCCCAAATCTTCCGACGCCTATCGAGCAATGACAAAATTGTTCGATGAGCGTAAATACCCATATCACACTTTTCTAAGCCAAAGTGAAAGAAATATCAGGGTGTTGATTCGTGGTCTCGCCGAATCAATACCCGATAAAGTTATTAAAGCCGAGTTGACCGATTTGGATTACCATCCGACCCGAATCGAGCGATTCCAAAAAGACAAAAAACCAATAGCCATGGTTTCTGTCACTATCCCTATTCCGAAACAAGTATTCATAATATGAAATATCTCCTTGACCAAAGTATAAAGGTTGAAACCCAAAAATCTAGTGGCGAAATTGGGCAGCGCTTTAACTGCCAGCAATTTGGCCACACTGCACGAAAGTGCAGAGCACCCCCCATATGTATGAAATGGGTTGAGGCTCATGCATCGAAAGATTGCAAAAAGCCCGACTGGCGAGTGACCAACGTAGAACACTTCTCAGAAGGCATCCGGCCTTATCCATCGTTATTTTTGTATGACTGAGGGGTAATTCGTTGTCGGATTCTTTACTCTTGCCTAGAAACAATGATAGTCATTTAGGAAGTAAATAGAGACAGAAGAAAGAAAGAAAAACAACCATCCGAGCGCTAGAATCGAACCAGCTACCGTTCCAATGTAGTTTCGGCGCAGCAGCGGCAGGCAGCTATTCTTTCCTTACGCTCCAATGCAACCGGTGTTTATATAATATATTATATATAATTATATAATTCATAATTGAATTCAATTCATATTGTATAATACACACTTATATTATATAATAATAATATAATATATTAGAGTGATCAACGGTTGGGTAGTGCCAACTTTGACATATTCCTTTGTCATTGTTAAGGGGTCAGAACTTGATAGGTTGACGTGCCGAACATTGACAAAATTCCGATGCCTGCATCCAAATTCATCCACGAAAAGACGATACATCACACGAAAGTTGGGGGGCAGAGGCCTTGTGAACGTAAAACTTCTTTGTCTCAACCAAAAAAAAAAAATGGACAAGAAAACGCTTCATTGGTTCAAACAGTGCCCTAATGAAATTGGTTGCAAATGAGGACCGGCGTTTAACCCCACTAAACCAAAATAAAAAAAAACTGCATTGATAGCATAACAATATTTACGGGTTACGTTCGAGAATAGGAAGGGCAAACATTACATGGAAGGTATCCTAAGTCCCTGAAGATGAGACCATTGACGAACAAATGTCTCTAAAGTGGCTAACCGATGGACTGCTGTACCCAGAAACAGAAGGTTTTGCGATATCTATTCAAGATATGCTAACAAGAATAAAGAACTATGAAAGGCATATACTGCACTTGAATGTACTCGACAAGTGCAGGAAATGCTGTATTCTGAAAAAAAACAATTAAGCATCTTATTGACGGTTGCCAGACCCTTGTTTTCAAAGTTTTTTTAAGGCGGCACAATCAGCTGGCGAAAATTATACATCAGCAAAGTCACTACTGATAGAACGGTTAATTATAACAGGTTTAATATTGTTCTAATCAACAAAAAGGAGAAAAGGGCTTTGGAAAAATCCACAAAGTATGAAAATCTGCCAATCTGGACTTGAAGAATTAGTGGAAACTGAATAAGGTAGATGTAGTGCCCTTCGTTATATCCACTGAAGGCCTGATAAGTAAGAAGTTTTCAAAGATTCTCGAGAGTCTAGATGTTTATAAAAAAATGGGTCTGAAACCAACGTATGGATTGTGCAAACTGGCATTACTTTTTAATTAGACTTGATGCTGTTAAAATTTTGCCACATGACATTAATTAAAAGTCTTTCAGACGATCTGTTTTCTTAAATTAATCTTTTTGGGCATTTTAATTTTTTTTACCATGATATACGAGGGTTGTATGATAAGTACCTGGCTTTGACAAGAAAAACATTTTTATGTGTAATATTTATTTTATATTTCAACGCCTTTCAGTTCGATACACTTAGTCCAACGTTTTTCTATCTTTTGTATTCCCTCTAAAAAATACTTTCCTTATATAATTCCTTCAGAATAAGTGTTCGTTGACTGTTCGTGGCTGTTTTTTGGTTTCTGAAGGGCTGTGATGAATCCATGTTTCGTCAACAGTTATGAACCGACGCCAAAAATTATTCTGAATGTCTTTTAACATCTCTCAATATTATTTCTGTTTGTTGACAGTTGATACACCTATCTGTTTATTAATCATCTTGCGGAAAGCTTTCTCATATTAAAATGAGTTGTTAAAATATTATGACCCAATTGAAATGCCCACAGTTTTAGCAATCTCACGCACTTTTACTTTCCGATTGTTTATCTCAATATCGTGGATTTTTTTTATCATTTCTGATGTGGTAACCTCATTTGGACAACCTGGACGATCGTCATCAAAAATACTTGTACATACGGCCACGTTTGAATTCAGCTGTCCAAAATTTTATGGTTGATAACGACGGGACAGAGTCCCCATATATCATCTGTTTTATTTTTCAAAAACAAGTATTTATTACTGCTTGGATAAATTTTTTCCATTTTTGTAAAATCACCAAAGTTGTTCTATTTATATAGCTGCCATTCACAAACCAAATCACGCAGCTACTTGACAGTTTGACAGTTATTGTTGTGAAAGGTTATATTTACGAAAAATATCACTTTTTAAAACTAGCAGCGCAATCTCTGGCTTAGGCCAAGTACTTATTATACAGCCCTCGTAATTGTAGAATAAACAGTTATTTGAATGTTCTAACTAGGATCTTTTTTTATTATTATTTTTTTTAATAATATTATTATATTACACATTATTTATATTATGACAAATTATATCTTGGGTTTTTATATTCATCATTAACTTGATATTTACTTAAACTATTCCGTACGTAATATTTTAATATAATAATAAAATAATATTGTTTTGAATTCATGATTTATCAAACTATTTAAGCTTCGCCTGACAATTTTATATCATACGATATTCATGTCACATCCCGTGGAAGATTTTCTGCTGTACTGTTCAAATAAAGAAAAACAGTAATTTTATGGGGCAACAGGTTAAAAAATGTTTAAATGAAGGTTAGTTTACATGTCTGGACATTAAACTCTGTTGTGAAACTAAAAATAGCATTATGTATGTTAATTTCGCAGTCTTACAGAAATTATATAGTAAGGGATCTTTATGTTTGTATATTTATTTTACTGTAGATATTAAACATTAAATTTAGTATGTTATTTTAAAAACAGACTCGAATTATATTTATTTGGTGGGTTCATTAATGCGAGTACTAGGGTAGTCTGAAAATTTCATCGGGTTTATAATGAAAATTCAATTTATCATTTCAAAATTAACTTGATTTTTTTGTCATATTCATCATGAAGTTCAACGTCAAATGTTTTTCTACAGGTATTATTGTTATACAATTTTTAAAGATGTTCACAAATGGGGATTTATTGATCCCTATACCTATCTACCGTTAGGTATAAGGGTTTTTATTTAAACTGATTGTTTTGCTATATATTTTCTTCTCCATCCTTTGCTGTCCTATGTCATCTGCTTAATAACTTCCCATTGTATTTCCCTATCTTTTACTCCTTCAATTCCTCTTCAGTTCCTTTACACCACATTTTCTCGGCCATCCTTTATAATATTTCCAAGTTGCTTTCATTTCGTACACTCTCTTGTTATATTCTCAATTTTACGTAAGAATCACTTTTCCATTGCGTTAATTCGGGTTTACTAATTTTCGATCACTGTTCATGCCTCTCTGCTATATATTATATTCTTCTGTTTTAATATTCCTTGGTATTTCGTATTCCCCTTTTGTTTAAAAATGTGTTCATCACAGTAAAAGTTTTTTCCGGTTTTCTCATTTTACAACCTATTTTTTTTTTAATTTGTCATTACTTCCAATTTCACTGGTTAACAGTGACTTTGTTGACCTACATATGGGAGCGGTTCTAGGATGATTTTATACTGACAATAACGGAACTATAAATTGTTTTTCAAAATTATCTCTAGTTTTATAAATAATTGCCATTTCGATGTTTCACTAAAATAGGGTAGTAGATATGTATGGGATATATTTAGTGTTGTTTTTAATATGCAAAGCCGGCCGCAGTGGTCTGGTTTGTTAGTCGCCTGCCTGGCAATCCATAGGGAGCTGGTTCGAATGCAGCGCTCGGATGGGTGTTTTTTTTTAATTCTTCTCTCTGTCTTACTTCCTACCCTACACACACACTTATTTATATACACTCACATATACACACACACGCCCACACATATCCACACCTAAATGTCTGTGATTGTTTCTAGGCAAGAGTGTAAAATCCGAACGAATTATCCTTCAATCACGTTAGGTTGTTCTGGTTCCAGTTAAAGGCTGGGTAAGGCCGGATGCCTTCTTGGTCACTTGCTAGTCGGTAGGCTTCCTGACATACTTATGGGTACATAACCAAGGGTTGATAGCCTGAGAGGGGGTGCTGGCCTGGCTTTGTCGGTAGCTGATAACCGTGGTTCGGAATCCACGTTAAGCTGTAGGTCCAGTCGCTAAATAGCCCTAGATGCTGATGCGCCTCTAACAGTAAATCCTTTCCTTAACTTTAATATGCATAGTTTATTGAAAATCATTTAATTATTCTATTAAAGTATTTATTTTATTTATATAAAAGTAAAAAGAAGGTAATAAAAACAAAAAAAGGGGAAAAAGTATATTATACCTAAGAAAAACACCTCTTATAAGACGTCTTCTTATGAGATTCTTCAGAACAATCTCTTTGCAGAGACCAATAGTAATCTGCCATTATTTGTTGGTCCCATTTGCTATGATATCTCTCCTCCATGACTGTTATATCCTGGTGAAAACACTTTCTCTGGTCCTTGATAAAATCTCCCAGATTATTGGGGAATCTTTTCACGTGACGGTGGAGATAATGCATTGTTATGCTCATATTTGCTCCAAAAACCCTTAAGCTTTCTGACGTCATTTTGACAATATCTTCATACTTGAAGGCTTGGCTCTATGGTTACCAAAACAATTACTTATATCAGATAGGACACATTTCCAGGCTTCAGTTTCCACTGCAGTCATGCATTTTATAAGGTTCGCATCTAATATTATTATTTGTATAATATTATTTGTATATACTAATATTCCAATTTGAGGACCGTTAAAAATTCCAGCTTTAAACGTTTCCATACTTAACTTAGGAACTGCTCTGCAAATGTATTCAAAACATTTTCCGTTCTTATCCAATGCTTTGATAAACTGTTTCTTGATACCCAGTTTAGTGTGGACTGGCGGAAGTATAATTTTGTCCCTACCCAGTAATGGCTTATTTACTACGTTAACTTTACCTAGAGTTAATGATTCTCTCAAAGGTTACAACTATTGTTCCCAGTGATTTTGTTTTGTACAATAAAAAACACTTTAAACTTCTTTTCGCGCGATTTATAAATTCAGTAGGTTTATATTTAGATAAACTCATGTCTAAACGTAACTTTGCGATGTTGTTACAATAGAAAAGATGTGAGGCGTAAATAGGCGGACGAAGTTCTTCATTGTGAAAAACAGAGCATGTTACCGATTTTAAATCTGGTAATTGCTACTTTTATGCCGATTAAAGCCTTTGACTTCTAAGTAAATAAGCGGTATAAACCTCCTTCACGAAGTCGGTAGTATTTCGTTTCTGTTTTACTGTTGCATATAAACCACAGATACATCATATATATGTCGGCATTTTCTTCGCTAGGAACTCATCATTCTATGGACAATTTCTATAATAAAAATTAGTAAACAAAATATAGATTGAATTTCAAACATAATGTGTCAGTAATTTATCAAAATGCACATTGTGCGTCCCTCAACCTTGTCAAAAAACTGAATATTTAGACCTTTTAGAGGGAGTGGGGGCGTAAGGAAGGTCACGTGGATAGCCGCGTGATGAAGTGCAGATGCGCGAAATGAATGCGCATTAATCGCATTCTAACTTGTGATTAGGGTTACAAATTTGAACATTACGACTTCTAGAGATATTTCAACAACATAACAACTATAACCAATATGATACATTTATAATTTAATCCTTAAATTGTGTATTCTAAATTACGAAAAGTCACAGATATAGTAAAGGCAACAAAATTGTTTTTTTTTGTAGAGTTATGTTATCAATCCTAATTTTTAATTTGCATTTATTTATCTCTCGATCTTATTTTATGTATTTTCTGTTCTCTTGATATAATCATGCTTTATGTTTTATTTTCAATTATTTTCATAATTATTTTTTTAGGATTCTGTAAATGTTGTAAGGGAAAGTCCTCTCGTAAATTTAATCAACGATTCTTTACAAGTTTTTGAACAAAAAATGTCCGCAAACATGTATACAAAATGCAATCATTTCCTCAGAAATCAGGTCTGAATTTTATTTGAATTTTCTTAAAATGGCAATGTCTATTTTCGTCTTATTTATTTCGATCCATGGAAATTCAATTTTTCTTCCATTGCCCTTTTAAGGTATTTTTTGAAAATAAAATGTAATATTTTTATAGTTTTCAGCATAAATTACAAAAAAAAAGAAAATTTACACATTATTGTCATTTAATGTCAAAGTTGAAATTACTGTTGTAATACTATTTTTCACACTATAACTTTTTGGTTTATTTAAACTTTTTGGAAAACTTTAAACCATTCACGTCCCATTAAGAAACACATGATTATTTGTTTTATTAAATTAACTTTTCACGTCCATTGATCCATTCCTGGTGAAAGAAACTTCGATGCTTGCTTTGATTTTGATCAATAAACAATTCGTACTATTTTTGTTTGTATGAAAGATAAGTGCTTGTACCCTTTTTACATCATAAGGGTTGAATAATTGCTCTTTTAGTATGTTATTTACAATTCAATGCGAAACTCGAGCTTGTCGCGCAACACTTCGAGTACTTCTGGTAGAATCCTCTTCAATATAACGAAAAAATTGTTCTTCGATTTCAAGGCCGACTTTTCGTTTATGCCCCTAATCCGTAAATTAGTGTCGTTTAAAAACTTGGCTAAATCGGCCAAATTTGGGTATCGTTACCCATAAATATACCAGCCCTTTCTGAATTTTGGAGAGCTCCTCTGTACAAGCAAAGTATATCATGATATACACGTATTTTTGGTTTTAAATCAAACTTAAATGCACGCACTGACATATAACTGAAGTAGTTTTTGTCATTATTTTAAAATAACATTGTTGTACCAATATTGCGACTTTGCCATATCGTTGGTTGCTGACATGGTGTATGAATCTTAATATACTAATATACCAGGTCTGGAAATATGAAACCGGAATTTTCCCGTTGATGGCTCTAGATGTCAATGTAGTTACCGTCAAACCGCGTCATTGGCGCCATTTCCTTTTTGACATCTGACAACAATTTTCAACTCACAACAACACAAGTTTCATACAACAGCATAGTTTGTAATAGCGTTGAACAAGTCTAATTTTGTGCCTGAAACTATGATTTAGGGACAGCATTATATATATATATATATATATATATATATATATATATATATATATATATATATATATATATATATATATACAAAAGCATATTGCATTTATCTAAAATGACGTCAATCGTGTATTAATCAGTCTGACTGCTGACGTTCACCGCAAGATGCCTTAAGCTGCATTTTATTGTAGCCTATATCCGACAAGGCCGATCTATATGATCGTACCCTTGGTAATTTTTCCTCGATTTTTGCTCGAGCTCGACTGATGACGATTTAAAGTCAGAAACTGACACTTTTTGACGTTTGCAGTATGGCTGAAGAAATTACCAATTATTACGAGGAGCATGGATGAATTTTTGAATATTTTTAATATTATTCACGGGCCCAAGATGCTTTTATACTTACTAACATGTTACTAACCTCGCACACTGTTAACTGCCCAGGCAATGATTTTTTCAAATACCTTTGTTATTATATTCAGTATTATGGACTTGATGTCATGATATAGCACATAATTGAAATAAAGTATTAATTATCTTGAGAGCATAATATTGTTTCAGCGAGCAATTTTTGCGAAAATAGTTTCACTGACCCCAGTCTACTTTACATATCGAAAAGTAGTTTATCGCGTTCCATGTTGTTTCGGTTAATTTTAAACACATTTATTTACAAAACAGTAGCTGCGTTATCCGAATTATGTGTAAACATCCTAGAGAACAAAAAAAATCATTATCAAAATTGTTTTTGTTGCATTAATTTTGTAATATTTGTCAGTATTAGTATTGTTATTGTTATTCAGCATTACAGGTCTTGGAGGCTCGCCCTTAGACCATTTGACGGTATTATGTAATAAAAAAAACCTCAAGTAATTCCACTTATATTTGATAGAAAAAACAAATTAATAAGCTCACTACAATAATTATTGCACTATGTAACATTACGTGGCGCGTAGGATACAGGCTTCAAGATGATTTATAATCAGTGGCAGCCGGGGTAATTGCTCTAGAGTCCGATCAATGTTATCCCATACCTATAGGAGGTGTTTAAATACAGTAATGAGACTGGTGGTGTAGCGTTAGATCTGACAACACTGTTGATTTCCCCTTTGGAAGGAATGCAAGCCAACATCTGATGAGTCTTATGCATAGTAACAGTTTAATCTCCTTGATGATCCGTAGCAATTTCTAGTATGTTCTGAAAAAGAGTCACAACAATTTAGGTAATGATACGCCATCAAGTTTTGTTTCAGGGTTGGACACAGTGCAACGAAAACTTTTACAAAATTTGCGCCTCAAGGCCAAACGGTAAACCAGTATTTGTACCGAGAAGTTCTTGAAAGACTTCGAATAAGGGTGATTCGTGTGAGAGAGACCAAACATCAAGAACACTTGGATGCTGCATCACCACGAGAATGCCTCTATGTCACACATCGATTTCAATTAACAAGTTCTCAGCAACTCGGCAGTCCTTTTATTTGACAGACTTGAATCCTTGTAATCCTCTCCTTTTCCCAAAATTAAGAATTCGCCTTACAAGACACCAGTTTGGGACAGTGGAGAACATTGAAAAGACGGTGACCAGCTGAAAACAATTCCAGTATCTGAATTCCATCACTGCTATGAGGAATTGACAAACCGTCTCCAGCACTGTGTGGCTTTTCAAGACAACTAATTTGAAGGAGACTATGTAGAACTGTAATTTCAAAAATTATAAAAAATAAATCTCATTACTTTATTTACATACCTCGTATATCATATTTAGAAAAAAACAGTTTCGGAAATATAAATATTTTTTTACAGACAATAATTAAATAAACTTTATGCAATATGACTTCAAAGTTTACTTGTCACTAGAATAATGCAAGAACAACAGTAAACACTGGTAGTGCATGATACGTTTTACATAGATTTATATGTTTATGGCGTTTAAACGTTGTTTAAAGAGTGCAACAGATAAAACGAAAATTAAATGTGCTCAAGTATTGTTCAATGATCTCCATGTTGACTTATAACCTAAATTGTAATTATAGTAATTACAATTTTTTATGTATGATTCGTAATATTATAATTCATAACGAAAGTAATCGCAATCTTTATTGAAAAATTGTGTTCAGATGGACATCACTTATGGTAAGAATAATTTGTAAGAAAAGACAAAAAGGAAAAAGGCACGTGACATAAAATAAAAGGATTATTTTTTGCATATACATAATGCAGAGGCAGATATTCATATCTTCCTTATAATAACGGCGGTCAGTTGGGTACATGAGTTTAACGAGCAAGGCGGTGGATCAGATCGACACAAATCATATTTTAACACGAGGCTATTCACATACTCAATGAGAGATACTCGTTAATACATCTGTTATAATAGCCATAATAGTAGTCAACATAGATTCAAATAGAGATACTCTCCATAACTTTAATAATGATAATATTTTTGCCCAAAAATCAAATACCAAACTGGGTACTGTTCCTGTTACTGACTGGAGAACGCATAACAGTGCCAGCTTTGGGTATGAACGGGGTATCAAGAGAAAACCGCACGAGATACCACCCAAACAGCTAAACAAAACATAATGAATTATCCAACTACACCCTACGGTGTAACCTCTAGTACTGAGTTGTGCAATTGGCGCGCGATACACGCGCTCCAAATACTAGAAAAGCAAAACAGCATTTACAAACTGCATGGTATTGAAGGGAGAACGCGCGACAATATCATGGATATTCCTCTCAATTAAATTTTAAATCATATGAATATGCTGATGCCAGTACTCAAACAATGTTTGGATATTCACTTAAATAGAAATCATTTAATATTGATCAAAATATTAATCAAGAACCACTGTTTTAAATATTACTTTAAATGAACAGTAACAGATTTAATTCCATTGTATTTGAATATTTGATAATAATCAGCACAGTATCCTGTGAGAAAAAGAAGTAGAAGTAATCTTTAAATACTTCTCGCAACTACCAAAATCAATAGAAAACAAAGTGTTCAGTGAAAAACTCACTTACATAGTAATCATTTGATATTAATGAAAACATTAAATATAAATAATAGAGCTTTAAATATATCTCAAAAATAATATAAATCGATAGAAACCAAAGTGTTCAGTGACAAACTCACTGGAATTATGGAATAGAATTATTTGGGAACGACACGACACGACACTTGTTCACAGTATAAATGAAAATGTTGCTTTCAAATACTGAAATGACACCATTTCTAAAGATGCCCCATCATTCTTGCATATCGGGCGGTAAATACCCTTAAGTGTTGTCGAAACTTTTAGATAGGATCAGCGAACACATTGAATGTAAACACAATAATACAATCCAGTGTCCATAAGCGGAAAAATGAAATATAGTCGGCATCTGGTCAAATGCAATAAAACCCATCTTTTCAAAAAAAGTGATAAAACTATCGTTTTACCTGAGAATGAACAAGATACCGGAATATGTAAATTAAACAAACATATTTCTTACATTTGTATGCTAAAAGACCTTCTAAATAAACGATAGACTTATCGTTTTATTTGAGATGACACCAATGTCTGAAAAATATATACTAAATAAAAATATTTCTTATAAATTGATATTTATTTTATACTAAACATGGGACATTCTATACCAAATCGACCACTTTTGAACCTGACACTTTTTTTTTACTCAACCGGAAAAAAGTTATGAACTTTTCGAAAAACTGCCGCTATTTTTTCAAATAGTTATAACTTCCAAACATTGAACAAAGCCGTTTTATAAAAATTATTCGTTTTTGAACGAACTGTTCAAAAAAAAATTACAAGAAAATATTTAAAATTCATCTACTATAAATTTTTCGAATCTTTCGGAAAAAATCATTCATTTTTCAAAGTTCGCCATTTTTTGTTTTATTTCATTTTTTTCCAAAAAATCTTCGTTCCATTCGTTCTACGTTTGATGCCGCAAATCTCATCGTAGGTCAATTTTTCTGTCTATTTTTTATATTATTTTATTATAAAAAGAAAGTAAAATTGCACAGAAAATGAGAGACAAATTTCAATTAAAATAATATAAAGAAAAGTTGACCCACGGTGGTAGTTGCGTCATCAAATGTAGAATGAATGGAAGTTTTTTGGGGAAAAAATTTAAAAAAATAAAAATGGCTTAATGATTTTTTTCGAAAAAAGCAAATATTTTATAAAACATGAATCAAATATTTTTATGTATATTTCTTCAAAAGTTCATTAAAAAACAAAAAATAAAGAAAAAAACGTCTTATTTGATCCATTTTTGGAAGTGTTATGACTATTCCAAAGAGCCAAATCAAAGGGGGTCGGCTCTGACGAATGTTCTCACGGGTGTGAAATATAACGATAGTTTCTCGGGTATCCCGTGTTAGCTGGACGTTCACTGGTGGACGGTTTCGTTGACGTTACAATGGATATTTTTCAAAGCTTTGAAAAAGATGGATGAGATTCCATCGAAACATCAGCGAAACCATCCCCTAGTGGACATTCAGCTAACACTCGAGAAAATATCGTTACATATATAAATATATCAGCAACCAGTCAGGTCAGGTATCTCAGCAACCAGTCACGCCATTTATTAACGAGCGGCGTCCTTTCAAAGCTTGAACATTCCTGAACATAACGAAACCTTCTTTACCACGATCGGTTGACATTTGTTGATTTTATGACGTTTGGTTTACAAGCCAAAAAAGTTTGTTGTGCAAATAAAATCAGGAAACAAAGAGCGGTTATAAAATTTAACGCAAAACTCGGTAAAACTCCGTCGAAAACAATGCGGTTGATGCAGTAATAATTATTTAAGCAGAACAAATGTTCTGGCATAAACGTTTTTTGGATGGCAGAGTGTCGCTAGAGAATGATAAACGTGACGGGAGACCAATTTCAGCTCGCATTCCGGAAATGATCAAAAAAGTTCGCGATTTTGTAGCAAATGACCGCAATGTTTCACTAAAAATGATGGATGAGTCTTTGAATATCGACAAAGAAACGATTCGATTTATTCTTCACAAGGATTTGTGCAAAACAAAGGTCGGTGTAAAGTTTGTTCCAGATTCGTTGACGGAGGAGCAGAAATCACTTCATGTCAATCATTCTAGAGAGGTCGTCACAGCCGCCAGAGATGATTAAAACCTGAAATCAATTATTACGGTGGATGAAAGATGGTGTTCTCAATACGATCCAGAAACTAAGCGCCAAAGTGCAGAATGGAAGTCGAAAAACTCACCACATTTAAAAAACATGAAAAACTTCAACAATTAGGACAATGTTGATTATTTCCTTCGATATCAAAAGCATCATCCACATTCAAAGAGTTAGTTCCAACTGGTCAAACTGTCACTGGACAGTACTACTTAGAAGTCCTGAAACGATTGGTACACAGAATTCGTCGCTTTGGAGGCTATTCCACAAAATGAGCTGAAATATATATATATATATATATATATATATATATATATATATATATATATATATATATATATAGATATATATATGTATTTTTTTTTTAATTATGCCGGGTATCGATCCGTTCATTCTGTGAAGAATCACGACGTTTCCTCAAAATATCATTTGGCATTTTCAAGTGTTGTCCGCTTCGTGTGGAGAGGCCAACTGACGTGCAAGGATCGTTGCACTGGCTCTTGTAGATGGCTGGCGACTGCTCAGATTGTATCGGGGTAGTTCTGGACTATTAGATCCAGAGCTTCGTCTATGGGGATACTTGGATATAGTGAGACCTTGTCCAGGCTTGCTAGTATGTCTGTATCCTCTAGTTAGAAATCTTTAATTATCCTTGTCAAATTCTGAGTTTTGAGTTTTGGACATATGGTATATATATAACACCAAGAAAGGGCGATGAGTTAATCAAACTGGAACCAACTGGACACGTACTCTCACCTGAGGTATGGAAAATGGACGATGTGGCGGAATTGGATTCCTCATCAATCGGAAGCTGAAGGATAGTGTAGTAAATTTTAAAAGTACATCTGACCGACTAGCCCAATGCGTCATTCAGCTGAATAAAAAGTTTAGGCTTCAATTCGTCCAAGCTTATGCACCAACTATAAGCCATAAGGATGAGGAAATTGAAGAATTTTATGATGATGTGGCTCAGCTATTATACAGGGAGAAATGTAGGTACAAAATCCTAATGGGTGATTTTAATGCCAGAATTGGAAGTGGTGAGCGAGACAATAGAGGTGAACAGATTGGTTGATTTTGCAGGACAGATTGCATTAACAGATTGGTTAATATAAAGAACTTTATATTATGAATTCGTTCTATAAGAAAAATATCAGCAGAAAATGGACGTGGAAAAGCCCATCTAAACTCATAAGCGAAATTGATTACATTATGACCAACAATAAAACAATATTTTGTAATTGTACTGTCCTTAACAATTTTTATGTTGGAAGTGACCACCGAATGGTACGACCAAGGGTTAGGACTAACTGTTGAAGAGAACGCGCAAGAATGGTAAGGCCAAAGAAGGGTAAAGTGGATTCTGGAAAACTGCTGGAAAAAGGCAGCGTTTTTGAGATTGCTTTGTCAAACCGCTTTGCTCTGATACCGGTGGAGATGGTGGAGATGGACATATCAGTTCATTATGAAGAAATCGCCAACAATGTGCTTCATATGGCTGTTTCAATAGCACCAGAAGAAAAATGTCCCAAACAGACAAAAATCTCCAGTGAGACCATTGATTTAATAAGGAAGCGACGGACAATGAGAAATGCAGATAGTCTTCTAGGCAGGGTCGAGTACACTGAGCTCTACAAAACTATAAGAAAACGTATTAGAGAGGACACGCGCCGATTCAACATGCAGCTGTTGCAAACAACCCTGGAAGAAAATAAAGGAATTAACAAGGCTAAACAGAAGCTGCGAAACAAAATAACGCAAATTCATGCCTTAAGGCGTCAGGATGGCACAGTGTGCAGGGCGCGTACGCAGATGTTAGAGGTTGTCATATGAAGATCAGAACCAATCAAAGACAACAATACCCACGGAAGAACGAATGCCAGATATCTTCGTGGAGGAAGTAACAAATGCCATAAAATCGATGAAAAACGGCAAGGCTCCAGGAAAGGACAGTGTAACTGTCGAAATGCTAAAAGCTGGTGGTCGGACGTAACATAAAACGCTGGCAAAATTATATTCAAAATGCCTCAAAGAACAAAAAGTACCTAACTTAGGGAAAAATACAGAAATGATCGTTTTACATAAGAAAGGAGTACAGGAGGATTTAAAGAACCACCTCCAATAGGTCTCCTATCAGTAATGTACAAAGTTTTTATTAAGATAATACTTAAAAGAATATTAAGAAAACTGAATAACGCACAACCAAGAGAATAAGCAGGAGTCAGAAGTGGATTCATTACAATGGATCACATCCAGGTTATCCAGCAGGCCATAGAAAGGCACAACGAATACACCACGTCGATAAAAGCCACTGTGCCTGGCTTTTATCGACTATGAAAAGGCATTTGACTCCATTTCAAAGAATGTCATAATGGATGCACTGCTTAGCCAGGGGATTGACAAATCATATATAAACCTACTAGGATCGTTATATGATGGAGCTTCAGCGACAATTAACCTTGATCATCTTGAAGTGGGAATTAATGTAGAACGAGGTGTAAGGCAGGGTGACGCAATATCGCCTATTCTTTTCTAGGGCTGCCTTGAGGAACTATTCCGTAAATTGTATTGAGAACAGGATGGTGTAAAGATCAATGGTTCAAACTTAAACTATCTTACACAAGAACTGCAAAGTGCTGGTGAATCATTTGGCTTAAAATGTTCAATAAATTCGCTGAGGACAGGAGAATTTCAGTTTTAGGAATGTATTTGGAAATTGTGGACCACTTTATATATCTTGGGCAGAGGATTTCAATGGATAAGGATACCGCTCGGGAGGTGGAATGACGTATTAAGTGTGGCTGGCAAGTATTTGGCAGGCTCAACATGGTGTTTAAGTGCAGACTCCTCTTTTGCCTGAAAAGAAAAATCTTCGATCAGTGCACCCTGCCCGTTATGACATACGGAAGTAAAACCAGGACTCTCACATCGCATTCAATTCAAAAACTTCGTTCGATCTTTCCATTCCCCTCTGTGCTACCGAGGGGAATGGAAAGATCTATGCTTGGCATTACAAGACGAGGTAGAAAGCCCTGCGTATAGACCAGGGAACAAACGAAGGTGTGTGACATCATTAGAAAAGTGAGATAATTGAAAATGAGATGGGCAGGCCATGTAGCGAAGCGATGGGACAACAGATGGACCAGGGCAATCCTGGAGTGAATACCGCTTGATCGCAAAAGACCGCGAAGGATATATTGGACCCGAATGGCAGAGGAAAGCCCCGGGCCGTGAAAGTAAAAATGTATCGTTCATCGTTCATTCTTTCAATTCATACATGCTTTGTATTGCCGTAAGGGCTGAATAAATAATAATTTAATAATATTTAATAATATATTTTATTATTAAACACATGTTGTCCTTAGAGGTAAATTTACACTCACAAGGACTCAAGTCTGGTGAATGATGGGACTTCGGAGCCACAGTGGTTTTTTTGCTTGTCATAATCACGTTAATTGAAATCACTGTGTGGCAAGGAGGTCTGAGCATTTGAGCATCTAATACGGCTGCACTTTTCGAGGTTATCTCTCAACGTGTGCGCAATGATCTTACCAAAATATTTTTGACTAGTAACGTCATACTAAACTTGAAGAGATTTACCATTAAACACCAAATCGCTCTTTTGAACTACTCGTCGCACGTTTCGCTAACCATGTTAGCATCATCAGGAGATGATTTAATATGAGATTTAGTGGTAAATCTCTTCAAGTTTAGTATTTCACACCAAAGGTTCCAACAGGAGAATTGATCTAGTAACGCCATCTTCATATTGAGGCTGCAAAGTTTTCAGACTGCCCTCGTATAATAATTTATGAACATTTATCTTTTCTCAGTTCACAGTCTTTTTCTTACATACTTAAACTTTCTTCATAATACCCGTTGGTGACGAGGTCTAGTCTTTTAATAAAATTGAAAAAACTTTTTTAACATTGTTGTTAAATTTGATTAGGAAATCGACGCAGACGTCAAGCAATTCATTCAATTCGGCAATCAATTCAATTTTTAATTCATTTCATAATAGAACTATGCGTCATAAATGAGCTTATGATGGTTTCGAATCTTAAATATTTTATAAAATAATATCGCACGAATCCGGTCCTGTTTCAGTAGTGTTTATTAATGAACGGGTAATGTCAAGGTCCGACCTTAAACAGTAATCAGAAAAGTAAATAAATGTTTAACTTGAGATTTGGTAATTAAGATGTCCTATTTATATTTTGGTACTTTGCTTCTTTGAAAATGTAATGCTGTAGGTTAGGGGCAGGGCCATTGAACTACTTAGTTATGTGCTAAAATTACTTATATAATTACATGACGAATTACGTCTTAGCAGATTAGTAAACAAATATAAAGACATTAATACGTTGTAATGTGTTATCACATTTATGCAGGTTCCAAATCAACAGTACAGAAGAAGTTACTTCCCAATATGTTGACGAAGAGTTGGAGTTACAGTTAATAAAGTTGTTAATAATAATTAGAGTTTTAATAATAGGTATTTCTGTTAATAACGTCGATTCTGCGAAGAGATGGCGTTACTAATACATTTGTTGGTATAGACAAACGTCATCAAAAGCTAGTTAATTATTAATGTCTGAATGATTGTGGCGTGTTCATATATTTTTTCTTTTTTTTTTGGTTTTTCGCCACGATCTAAAACTCAAAAAATATCAAAAATATCTGTTCTTATGTAAATAGAGAATCGCTGGGTAAAAAAACCAAAAAACCAAACGGAGACAAATTTCTCAGTGATTCTTTTCTATAATAAATTTACGGAACGAAACGAACCCAATTTTTAAAAATATGAATATGTTCTAAAATAAATACAAACTTTTTAATGTTAACGTTTCGGGAAGCATTCTCCTCCCGTTTTCAAAACGAATCTAAAAAATAAATTAAATTAATTTCTATATATAATGCAAATATAGGAAGTAAATATATTTTTTGTGTATGTCAATGATACATTGACAATAATAGTTTTTAATGACAGTGACATACTACCAAAAAAATATATATATAGGTGAGGTTTACTGTGTGATTGTTTACTGTACTGACTGTGTATTGAAATAGTTAAACGTTTTTAATTGTATTCTTTATAACAGCAATACAGTTATTTTTATTTAAATTAATTATAACGGTTTCTTTGTATCTTTTGTATTTTGTTACCGATTCTTTTAATACCGTTTTGGAATTATTCCAATTGATTTTATGACCCGATTCCCATGCGTGTTGACAAATTCTAGATTTATTAAAATCGCCCTTTCTAAGAAGGTTAGATGTCTCACCGGTATAAAATTTGCCACATTCGCAGGGAATGTTATAAACCACATTTTTGGTATTCTGTTGTGTGTTGTTTGGTTTATTTTTTTGTTAATATAGATCTAAGAGTATTTTTTGTTTTAAATGTCGTTCTTATATATGTATTTATTTCCTACTCTTTTAATTGTGTCAGAATTACCGCGGATGTAAGGAATTGTGAGGTTAATCCTTTGAGAGTTTTTATTAATTTGTGTGTGCCGGTCGCGTTGGTGCGGCGGTAAGAGCGCCTGCTTTGCCGAATCCGCGCTGGAGCGATAGCTGGTTCGATTCCAGCGCTCGGATGTTTATTTTTCTTTCTTCTGTCCGTTTATCTTTCCTAAATGTTTGTGATTGTTTCTAGGCAAGAGTGTAAAATCCGACTACGAATTACCCCTCAGTCACGCCAGTTAAAGGCTGGGTAAGGCCGGATGCTTTCTGAGAAGTGTTCTACGTTGGTCACTCGCCAGTCGGTAGGTTTCCTGATAGACTTATGGGTAGGCACATAACCAAAGGTTTATAGCTCGAGGGGGGTACTGGCCTGGGTTTGTCGGAAGCTGATGACCGTGGTTCGGAACCCACGTTAAGCTGTAGGTCCAGTCGCTAAATAGCCTAGTTGCTGATGCGCCTCTAACCCAAACACTTTACTTTACTTTATTAATGTTATTAATAAGATAATGTTATTAATATCAAAAGTTTTAAATGATTTATCTATGCAATTTTTTGGGTAATTGTTTTTTATTAAAATGTCTTTGATGTGATTTGTTTCTTTTTGTATTGTATCACTGTCGGTACAGACAAGTTTTGCTCTGTCATATAAACTTTTAATTACTCCTATTTTGACTGATTTTGAATGATTGGAAAATAAATTGAGATACCTATCTGTGTTTGTCGGTTTTCTGTAAACTGTATTTTTTAATGTGTTGTTTTGTTTTAATATTAAGGTGTCAATGATTTAAACTTAAAATAGTGAATATTTCACTAATATGTTATATTTTAGAAATTTGAGCTCCCAGGCAAAAATTAATGTCATATCTGAATTCAGGGCATCAAATTCGTATGAAATCAGCTCTAAATACCACGGAACCAAAACAACTGTTAGCCTGTGTTATCTTTAATAATTTTTCTTTTCTATGTTCTGTAAAGCAAATATATTTATGAATTTGCGATTTTCAGTAATTTTGCCTCCGATAATCCTGAATATATTCTGTAATGTTTTGTATAATCCCGATCAATACATTATAATCATTAACATATAAATTATATATACCAATTGACGTCAGCCTATACAACATAAGAGCCATGATAGGGAAGGCGCTACTTGAGCAGCGTGTGAACAAAGAGCACAGGTAAATTATTTTCACAGATGAAAAGATTTTCTTTCTTGGAGAGAAATGTAACCGGTAAAATGGCAGCGTTTACATTCTTAGCCCTCGGAAAGCTGCTGAGAAACTGGGAAAGTGGAGTGTTGTACGACGGCATTACTCAACTGAATTTGCGTGAGCAAGTGATCAAAAAGCGTATAAAATCAAAGCGATGTTTTGGAGAATATACTAAAGGCGCTTAATTTTACACTATTTGCAGCAACACGTTGATTTCCGCATCATCCCTGAAGGCGAAATTCACACAGCTTGGTTGGAGGTTTTTATTATATCGGTGTATAGCGTCTCTTGGCGCTATCCGGTCTTCAATTCATCCGCTATCCGGTCTCTTGGCGTTCTATCCTTGGCACTGTTTTTCTGTCAGGTTTCTTTTACTTATTGTTTTCCTAACATTTTCTCTCCACGATCGCCAGGGTCACCCCGGCTTTCTTCTCCCTGGAGAATTCAATTTCCATATTTTCTTCGGCAGTCTTTCTTCTGCCATTCCGTTTACATGTCCAAACCAGGTGACGTTTCTCTATTTTGTCTACTTTTGTCTGCTTGACATTTAAAATTTCTCCCATTTCCTCATTGCTTCATTGTTCTTCTTGATATTACGCAAGATCTCCTAAATGTATCCATTTCTATGTCTAGAATTTTCTTTATATCGGCTTTCGTTGATCTCCAACTTCCAGTATCATAACTTTTCGGCATCTCGTAATTTGATCGCTCTACCATAATCCATTTAGTCTCTTTATAATTCTCCATCCAAGGCTTACTCTCCCTCACATCTGAGATATACCACATTTGGCATATTTCTATTTCTTCATTATTATCTACCTGTAGGTTAGTTACAGTACCTTTTGCACATAAATATTTGGTCTTGTTTACATTTATCCTTCCTTTATTTTTCTTGTCATATATTTCAGATCGTTCTTATCCTGCCCTATTTGTACCTGATCGTCTGCAAATTGTAGCGTGAAAACATGTGTGGCATCTACTGGTATTCCTATATCTCCGCAGTTTCTCTTCCATTGTTTTAATAATTTCATTTCAAAAGCCACTCTCATTATTTCTTTTAGCAATGCTAAATTAGATCTAGACAAAAAACACGCCAATTTTGGAAATTGAGAGGGAAGTTCAAAAATGATGCCGGTTATTTTTTGTTTTACCTCCTTAACTCCAGCCACCAGTACCTAAAAATTTTAAATGGCAACCCCTATCTTGTAATTTATTATTTTAACCCTCAAGAGAAGCACTGGATATGGGATACCCAAGGGTGAATTAAAGTGTTTTTCCCGTATAAATGGCCACGTTGAGCGAATGAGTGGTGGAAAATTTTTACTATTCCCACTACAGATCCCCCACTATAGTTATCTTAAGGTGTGAATACTAACAAAAATATAAGTGACCGTAGTCAGTCTATGGGTATAGACTAATACAGTGCTGTGGTGTCAATGTTTTGTCAATTTATTTACATAACCTTTTTGCACAAATAGTGTGTTTTTTTCGATCTTGACACAGTTTGTGGTAAGTAAATCATAAACATTATATTTTCTGTAGTATTTTTATTGAAAACTTTAATTTTTGATTTTTTTAACATTTATTTATCGGTTTCTTTCATTTTCTATTTAGCTCAAAATGAACACGCGTTCTCGTACTCGCTGAGCATCTGAAGTAGAAGCGTTATATGAGACCGCTGATATTTTCGGCGACAAAGAGAGTAAAAGTGAGACCGAATCGGTTTTTGAAGAGCATCATATCAGTGAAATTTACCTAACTAAAGAAATATATTTTTTAAAATAAAGCTAAATTATGTAATAAGTATCTGAAAGTACATTAAGTCCCCTTTTAAATGCCGTTGGAAGAAAGTTTTCATCTATTGATTTCGCCTAGATATGATAGTTTGAATAGAACACCTCATTTTAACATTTTTAAAAATGTTTGCTGATTTTTTCTATGGTATTAGGATTACTATTATTTTTTAGAACATTCATATAGTCTTTTTCTATACTGATTGAGGTTTAAATTAAAAAAAAAAATATATTAAATTGAATAATTGAATCAAAAGAAAATAATCAAAGTTATACATGTACTCCTGAATCGGGAAGCCGCTTACTGCTTCTCTTGAGTAAAAGGTTTTGAAAATACTAATTAAACTGCGTGGAAACAACACTGGAATCGGTTGAATCGTTCTCGCAATAAAGGGAAAAATAACATTATATTTCTATCGATGGCTGTAAATAGCGATCTTACGTGCGAGTGACAAATTTTTAACTTAAATACAAAAATAAATCAATAAAATAAATATACTTTTAATATACGATAGAAAAATTTGTTTAAGTGTTCAAAATGTCTACTAATGTTAGCTAAACAATAGTATAATCTGTTCTTGAATTCTTTTCGAACGTTTTGAAAGATGTCCTTATTAATTAACCTGCATGTATGCATAATTCTATTTCTAAGGACCTCAATATACTGTACTGTAATAAAAATCGGGCCGATTATTTCATCCCCTATAATTCCAGTCCAAATGTTAATCTTTTCGAGAAACTATGTTAACTATGTTAATCTTTTCGAGAAACGTATGATCCTCTGAAAACACAGGCGGATTGGTATTATTCTAGTACTCTACAGCTAGCGGCGGTTCGTGGGGCTAAAAAAACAGGTGGGGCACGTATAACCAATTTTGGAATGGGGATAGGGAAATGCGTCGCAACCAAAATTTTTACATTTCTCCACCATTTCTCCAGTGGGCACGTGCCCACGTGCCTTTATGGACCAACCGCCACTGTCTATAGTTATGTTTAATTACAAATCTATTAAGGAAAAATGTTGCTTCTTTACTAAAATAAATATTCTTTATTAAATTCGGATCATTTTGGATTCTCCCAGTCATTATTTCACAAAACTGAATCCTTTTGTCATAATCATCTTTGCTGAGCTACTGAAGAATACTAAATTTGTAAGGAAATAACTTATTTTGTTTCAAATTTTGAATATGGAACCAATGGAAATATTTATTAACTCAGCGACTTTTGGAATTGAAGTGGTTGGATCAACAGCGAAATGGACTAAAATTTCAATCTTTGTGGGTTCATTAAGAACTCTCAGCTGCTTATTCACTTTGTTACACACGGACCCGGTCTCTTCAAATTTTTTAAAAAGTTTTATTACGTATTGATGTCCTATATTGTTGCCCAGATGTCGTTCATTAAAAAGTCGGGCTGTTCTGCGAGTACACCTATCTTCAGCACCATAAATAAAAATATTTTCAATTTTCTATTGTAAAATGTAGATCGTTAAATTCTGTCACTGTCACTGCAACTGACATCACTTGAAAAGCAGTTCAAAATCGGCACTTCCGATAAAAATGTTTTTAATTTTAGCTGCAATGAGGAATAAAGTTTGCATTGAGAGAGAAATGAGCAACGAGTTAAAATAAAAAGTCTTTCTCTTTTTTTATTTTTTTTTAACTGAGGTTACCGATACTTGATGGAAATTCATTTTAATTAAAAAACCAAGATTAATATCTAAATTTCCACTACAATTAAAACTTGTACGTATGACAATTGTTTCGACACACAGTGTCTTTTTCAAATACATATACAGTGTGTATTTGAAATTTAAAAAGTCTCTTCTCTTACATTATATATTAGGAAAGAAAAATGGAGTGCGTAAAAAAATTCAAAGAAACATTGTAAACACAATGTTGCGATTTGGATAAATACTTTTGAATTTTTTTCCCCGTTACAGCGGATCTACCGATTTCAGTGTTGTAAACGCAATTTAATTAGGATATTCAATACATTTATAATGATATGTTACAAGATAGGGGTTACTTTTTAAAATTTTTAGGTAGAGTTAACTGGAGGTAAGGAGGTAAAACAAAATATAATGGACATTCGTTTTGAATGTTTCCCTCGATATCTAAATTGATTGATATTTGATTTTTTTCTCTACGGCTAATTTTCATTGCTAAAAGAAATAATGAGGGTAGTTCCTTTGAAATGAAAGCAATGTATATTTTCAACAGTGTCGGGAAGACACAGAACATATGTCGTAAACCTTTTTATACCAGAAATCCTGTTGAAACTTTTTATGCCTATTTTAATCTTCATTTTAGTTTCTTTACATTTCTTGTACTGCCTGAATGAGTGTCTGGTTGATGTGAGTGCTCTTCAAGACTTTCCACAATTTTACCGCCAGGGCATTGTCGTATTACTTGAGAGATCTATAATGTGTAAATGTGTGTCTTGATTTATGGCCATTCTTTTCTCAATGATTTGTTTAACGCAGAATATGTATGAATATGTCCATGCATAATCTTTCCGCATGAAATCCATTTTCTTCTTCTGGTTCGTGGTTTGTGTTTTCCTATTCTATTAGGTCTTTTATTATCTTTCCATAGAGTAGATGTAACGGTGATGCCTCGATAATTTTGGCATTATTGGGTGTTTCCTTGTTTTCACATTGGGGACATAAATCCAATTTTCTATTCAGCTGGGTGTTGTTTCTGTTCAATACATTTGATAAATAGTTCTGTTATCAACATTATTAGGTGTTCTGTACTGTTCTTTATTAACTCTTCTAGATGCTTTACGTAGCTTCGGATGCTTTACGGGTTTTTAAATTTTTTACTATTTTTAGGAATGTGTCAATATCCAGTTTTACCTCATTTCCTTCTACTTCCTCTAAGAATTCTATTCTATTTTTTGTTTATAATTTTTCTTCGCACCGTTCTGTCGGTATCATTTGTCTTTTTGGTTGATTTCCTGTTTTTTTCGGTATTTGTGTTGCGCCACGTGATTTACAATTCTTTTTTCATTTCAATTCTTTTGCTATCGTGTTATTCCACTACCACTTTCTCTCATCTCCTACTCCCTTTTTTTTTACCGCCATTCTGTCGGTATCATTTGTGTTTTTGGTTGATTTCCATCTGATCTAATGTTATCTATACACTTCCATGCTTCTGTACAGCCTCTTCCTCCAATGTATGTCTCTACTTCTCTGCATTTGCGATCCCAGCCTTTTCTCTTTTCCTCTTGTTCCATTTTCCCCACTCTCGCTCATTTTTCTCGATATATTTCACTGTTTTTTCGGTATTTGTGTTGCGCCACGTGAGATAAAATTCTTTTTTCATTTTAATTATTTTGCTATCGTGTTCCACCACCATTTTCTACTTTCTATCTGTTTGTCCCTTATACCTACTGCTTCACTAGCTGCCTTATGTATTGCTCTTTTAATGTAGTTCTTCAATATCATCGAATTACTCTTCGTTTAGTCTTTGGTCAAGCCTTCGTTTATATAGGAATTTAATGCTTTCCTTCGACAAACATTCCATATTGTATATTTTCATATTTGTTTCTTTCGATTCGTTCATATTTTCTTCCTTCTTTTCCATTTGTTATGTTGTACGGAAATTGTAGTTTAGCAATGACTAAGTAGTGGTCTGATCTACAGTCTATTCCCTAAGATACTCTGATGTCCTTCACCTTGATGTTTAGTCTTTTGTGGCATAGTCTGTTATGGATTGTTGCAGTTAGGACTTTCTTACGAGGAATGAGGAACAGTTCTATTGCGTTCAACCTGGAGCACTGGCGTATTTCTGTGATCTGTGTGGCCCTATCAGGAGCTTATAGTCCCGCTAGCATCACTCTCAGTGTAAAAACAAAGAATGTCCGTTTCGAATAAGTTTTATATTTTTTAATTCTAACAAGTTTTAATTTTAATAAGTTTTTATCATCATTTATCATTAGACTATGTATTTGTTATTTCTTAATATTTGTTATTTCTAATCAATTCGTATTGCGTATTTTTAATAAACATATATCAAAGCGGCGAAAATTCATTGATCAGCTCCGGAACTAATTAAGTTTATCTCTGAAGAATGTAGGAATTAACTGCGCCATTTAAATTAAATACTTTTTGGACATGGGGAAAAAACCTATTGATGCAATTACACTATAATTAATTTTTATCTGTCATAGATTTCTTTCGTCTTGAAGCGATATTGGAAGGTCAAATATCTGCGCAAAATTATTAGATCGGACGAAGGGGGAATATAAATAGAACACTGTACAGTATTTCAACGGAAGTGAAATTATATAATTTAATAACTTAAGTAGATGAAAAAAGTAATTATTTTACAGTTTAAACTAGTTTTAAAACTTTTAGTTTTCAACTTCAGTTTAAAACTAAAAGTTTCAAAAAATCACGTGTACGTGTAGATTACACGTACATATTTATTGTATTACACGTACATTTTCTTTTTTTTTTCAGAATAATGCCCATAAAGTGCAAGATATTTAACCCAAGGTATGTAATAATTCCGTACGTATTACAAAATAAAAACAAATACATTAAAATTGCTTCTGAGCGGACACCAAGTGACCACGAAAAATTTTGCGTTTCAAGAGGGTGTCCTTCCAATTAAAAATTGGATACAATATATTTAAAAAATGGAAATAATGCATAATCAAAAAAAAAAAAAAAATACAACGATTCAGTATAGTTTTACTTAATTAGTTTATTATTATTTTCCATTTCATTCTTCCAAAAAGTTTTGGGTGATGCAGGTTGTATTAAAGCTATCCGCCCTTTGCATTATTTTAGACAGATTTTATTTTAATTCCAGAATGTTGATGTTAGTTTTCAGGTTCTTTGCTATACAGTTTTTTGACTTCTTTGGACTATGTCCTGTAAGACAACAGTAGTCAGGAGTTATATAACTCGACCGTTGGGTTCCACAATCTCATGTGGAACACACAACAACCTGCGTCTCCGCCATATTGAGAATTGATTAGTTGCTTGACTGGGAGGAAGCCCCACCCATCTCTTACATTGGAGGGCATATGTTTCGTCTGTTGGTGGTTAGACTCATCAGGATATCGACATATCCTCTCTCGCCAAGAATAGGGAGTCCCTCTCCACAATCAAACAATCCATATTTGATGTTGATGTTATTTTTCAGGTTCTTTGGTATAATGCCAGTAGTTGACATTATCAATGGCACAATATGAACCTGGTTAGGTTATTATTATTATTATTCTAGTTATCCTTTATGTAGAATCTCAGCTTATGCTGGTCGGTATCACAATGCTAAGATGAAAAAGCAATTCAGCTCCTCTCACCTTAGCATAACATTTAACGAACATCTGACACGTTTGCAAGAGCATGTTGGCCTACTATGGCAATAGATTTCGAGACACCAAGGCTTCCCAGGTTTTTTAAAATCTTTTACTAATCAAGTCTTCGGCGGATATAACCAAGGTCACTACATCACTTTCCATTGTTTCTTCAAGTCGTATGCCACATTTTCATACTTTGTAGTTTTTTCCATATCGGTTTTTTTGAGAGAGCGGCACTGCGATGTCAATTATAAAGGCCCTTTTCTCCTTTTTATTGATTAGAACAATATCTGGTCTATTATAATCAACCGTTTGATCAGTACTGATTGGTCTCTCCCTGTAAATAATGGTATCGGATGATTCCAGAACCGGGGAAGGCGAGTATTTATAACTTAGTGGAGATGCCTTATCTGATAGCGAGTATTTTAGCTGCTTAAGCAGTTATAAATAAGCATTAACGGCAAGGGCTGGGTAACCGCCAATAAGACACAATACTGCGCCTCTCGACAACATCCAACTGCAGTATATGCCTTTTATAGTTCTTGGTTCTTACTACCCTATTTTGAATAGGTATTGCGAAACCCTCTGTTTCTGGATATAACAGTCCATCGGTCAGTCACTTTAGAGATAATTGTTCGTCAATACTGTCATCTTCGGGTGACTTAGGATACCTTCCATGTAATGTTTGGTGTATCTGTTCTCGGAAGCAATCTGTAAGTGTTGTTCTACTATCAAAAATGTTTAGTTTATTTAGGCTTAATGGGGTGAAATACCGATCCTTCTTTGCAACGAATTTCATTAGCGTGCTGTGTGAATCAAAGAAGCGTTGTATCATTATATTTTTTTGATTGAGACAGGGATTTTTAAGTTACAAGGCCCCTTACGTTTACAATGCCTCTACCATCCAACTTTCTTGGGATGTATAGTATTTTCGTAGATAAGTTTGAATGTTTGAAAGTAGACATCAGAATTTTGTGTATTGCTCATGAGGTTTTCAATGTTCAGTTTGATATTTAAAAGTTTTGCAAGATTTTACGATTTTGTTTATTATTACTGTTATTATTTTGATTTCGATTATAGACATACCGGCTACTCTAGCCATTTAGCGTCTATTTTTTATAATTTTTCACAATGCCCCATTAAAGACTGTATAGATAGAGACTGGTGGACTGTGACGGTGATCCACTTCCAAACCAGTATTTGAACCTGGGATCATTGCATTATCAGGCGAGTGAAGTCTATCTGACTACCGCGGCCGATATTTATTTTCATCTCTTTTTATTTAGGAAGGAACAATAATCCATATATATATATATATATATATATATATATATATATATATATATATATATATATATATATATATATATATATATATATATATATATATATATATATGTATATACCGGGCAGATCCTGCCCTGAACAGATCCTGAATCTGAAGATTGATTCTAAGACATCAAAAACTGTACAATAAAAATCTCGTCTGTACATTTGTGGATTTCAAAAAAACATATGATTCTATTGACCGCGAATCTTGAAAGAACAAGGACTAGATCTGAAAACGCTGGCAATTATTAAAGCAACGTTAACTAACACAAGGTCAAAAGTTAAATTCATGGGTGAGATCTCAGAGCCCTTCGAAATTAAAACTGGAGTGAGACAAGGGGATGGACTCTCGCCACTCTTATTTAACTGTGTTCTAGAAAAAGTAACACAGGAGTGGCGTGAAAAAAGTCCGCCCTGAATATTGACCAGCCCATTAAACTGGGGAGAACCAACATCAAAATTGATTGTCTGGCATTTGCTGATGATCTAGCAATTTTAGCTCAAGATGTATTAACGGCACATAAACAGATTGAAATCCTAAAAGAAACAGCAGAAAATGTAGGACTCCAAATTTCCTTTGAAAAGACACAATACATGACCTGCAACAGACTGAGAACGCCATTTCTAAGAACAAAATATGGTAACATCAGACGAGTCTCTCAATTCAAATATTTGGGTGAAATAATCATGGAAAATGGGTTCGAAAAAGCGGCCAATAAGGGTAGATGTCAAAAAATCGAAACGGCATTGAAACTTACACAAAATATTTACAACAAAAATGCCTACCTAAAAACACAAAACTGAGACATTACAACACAGTTATTAAGCCAGAATGTCTATATGCTGCGGAAACCCTCATTTTGAACAGAAAGAGGGACATCGAGGACATTGAAAAGAAGGAAAGAAAAATCATATGAAAAATCCTAGGGCCCAAACAAATAAATAGCACAACATACCGACTTCGAGAAAACCAAGAAATCAAACAATACACAGATATACATAGCCATATGAGAAAAAGAAGACTTAAGTTTTACGGACACATAAAATGGATGAATCCGAGTAGGCTAACTAGACAAATAGTCGAATTTTATGAAAATAGGAGTAGAAGCTGTTTCAGACACAAGGTTAACGTTTGGAAGGTTGACCAGAGAGAAAAATGTAGAAAGACTGGAACAACTTGGTCTGACGAAAGGAAAAAAGCTCATAGCGATAGAATGAAATTAGTGTGGGCGCAAAGGAAGGCAACGACAACACTCTAACTGTACTTCGCGTGGTCCACCAGGGCCCATACATGAATAATAATAATATTAATAATAATAACCCTGCATTATACTAGGTTAGCTATTATTACATATAAAGTTAAGGTAAATAATTATTAATATATTCCCAAACGATACATTTAAAAAATGTCCAACAAGTAACATTATTTTAGAATGTAGTCATTATTATAATGTTAAAAAAAAATATGTTGAATAAATGAAATTAATTTATGCTAAATGCTTTGTCTATCATTTCTTAGTTTATTATTATACGTATTTTCTATATTTACCAATAAAAAAAGATATGAGATAAAATTTTACTTTTACTTTTTTATATTACTACAGTAACATCGTAATTTATCTTGTAGTAAATAAGATTGTGTATTGTTTTCAACCGTATAATCTGTTTAATAGAATTTACGATGTAGCATCATATAAATTCAATTTTTATCATTCTGGTCCAGGATTGCAATGTTCAGTACTAGAAATTACTATGTTTTGATAGTATTTTTTAGTATAATTTTTTATTTTATCCTGTCAAATTTCTGTCGTTTTGTAGTATTTTGACATACCTCCAATACATCCTTAAAGCTAAAATATTTATCATTAAAATTTATCAAAAATTAATAAAATTTATGGGTTTTAATTAATATTTAAATATTATTAAAAATTCTATGTTCGTAGTTTTAAAGATTTAAATAAAAAATGTTTTTGCCAGGAGTTATTTATTGTTAATTAATTTTTATATTATTTCATATTATTTGTTAATTAATTTTATTGTAGATTATAGAAATTTGCTCTTTCTTTTTTAATTATACTGTATTTTCTAGCATTATGTTTATTAATTTTCCTTTTCTATATTGTGTAATGCAAAAATATTCACGAATTTAGGATTTTCAATACTTTTGCCTCCGTTTGTATCTTCGATAAATCCTTAAAAGAATCGGAATAAGTAAAATGAATTGACAGAAAATTGTTTACTATATCATTGTAAGCGTTTTATATCTCAATGAAATCGATGACGTTTTGGAATTACTAATGCTTACTCAAAATCCCACCACACACTTAAAAGGTTGTCGATAATCCTATCAAAAATAAATATTTGTACAGGTACCATAAATGACGTTACGGGATTCTCCTTATCCGATTTGTATTTAAACTGGTGACGTCGATTTGACGTTAGTAATGTAAAGAGCAAAATTGTTAATCATTCATTTTTTCAATTACGAAGATCATACATTTTTTATGTTAATATCACCTACACATATGTCCAAAAGTTTGGAATATTCAAACATTCCACTTTTTTATTGATATTAAGTTTTTCATTTAGTCGTTTACGCAATAATCATTTTATTACAACTCTTACTGGTACGAAATAAAATTCGACATTAAATGACCAATGTATGTAAAATTAATTTATTATTTTGGAGTCAACAAATTACAAAGTGCCAGTTGCCTTCAAAAATAATTTAAAAATAAAAAGAACAACTTTCAATAAAACTAATAACCAGTAGTTCCTCCATGGGTCTGTATGCATGCTTGTAGGTGATTTGGCATGTAGTTGATTAAATGATCAATTTGGGTTTGTGGAATCCTCTATCATTGTTCATGAGCAGCATCTTTTAGTTCTCACAGGGTAAGAGGAGAAGAGTTTTCAGAATGTCTTAAGCATGTTAATGACATTCGTGTCAGGGGAATCTGCTGGCCACCAAAACTTGGTTATTCCCTCCTCTTTAAGAAAATTTTCGACTGCTGCTGTTCGATAAAGATGTGAGTTGTCCATGAAACAAACATACATGAAAATAAACCCGTCGCCCATTGCGCCTCGGATCAGGCGCACAGCAGGATTTAAAACATCTTCGATGTAAACAGCACTAGTGACTCTTCTTTCCAGGACCAGTAGAGGTGTCCATGGACCCCTCATAATATCATCCCAAAACATCACGCTCCCACCTTCAAATGGGATATGTGGTTCAGCTGTTTCTAATCGGGCTTGTCGACGTGGAGTTCTCTAGACTAATGTTCTTCGTGAATCAGAAACCAAGCCAATTCTCGTCTTATCAGAGAACATCACGTTATTACAGTTCGGAATATGATCCACCATTTCTCGAGCCCATTGCAATCTTACATTTTTTTGTTGAAGGGTTAGTTTGGGAACACATAAAGGTCTTCTGCGATGCAAATTTACTGCTTTCAGTCTGCGAGTTATTGTTTGTAGTGAAATATTTACCCATTCAAGCCTAATAAGCTCCCTTGATATACCAATTGTGGATTCCAAACGATTTCAGTGCTATCAATTTTGAAGCTATCGATGATAGCTGCCGATCTTGTGCAGCTGTTGTACATCGTTTTCGATCACTTCTTGGGGGATCCTTAATCTGATTTGTCTCTTGGAATTTTTAATTAATTTTCGATACATCACTTGGGGAAACACCTACAATTTCAGCTATATCACCTGGATTAAAGCCCTGTTGTAACAAAGCAATTACTCTTGATCTGCTAAAATGACATATCTTGTTTCTAGGTATTTTTAAACGGATTGATTGAAAATTGAAAAATAATTGAAATAATGTGTAAATATCAATATCATCGGAATGAGCAAAAATCGAAAGACCAGTGTTATCAGTAAAACAATGCTTTTGTTAATTTAAAAATGTTCTAAAATAAATATCCATCACAATTTTAAAGTATCATAGGTGTAGAAATGCTGTTTGTAAATATTCCAAACTTTTGGACATATGTGTATATGTTTAATGATCGCAATTGCAACAAATTGTCTAACACAACGTAGAACGAAGGACCTCGGATATTTGAAATATTATGTTATTAAAAATGTTATCTGTTATATTTGTTTTGAAAAGCCTTTATGCCTTTAGAGAAAAAACTTTTTATTTTTACACCAGCGATTATTAAAAGCCACCAGCTTCATTATCAAAAAAAGTTTCCTAAATATGTTTCTTCAGCTTATATAATAAAAAGTAATTGCTCTAGTTTGTACTTTTGAATCTAGATTAAATTGATGAACTCAAGCTTCGTCTACCGTCTCAAATGTTTACAAAAACTTTTCCGTTTTTCAAAAACATTTCTATAGTAATAATAGCCAAATTTATTTTATCGGTGGGAATTTCTCTCGTTCGTTTTTCCGCTAAAAAATAGACCACCATCGTTTGATTATTCACTGTTATTTATACTAAATGAACTTGTTGTCTTATGAGTTTTCACTGAAGTAATAAAGTATTGAAGTACTTGGAAATAATATGTTTGGAAGAATAGGTTATAATAAACTCGAAGAGATTTACCACTAAACACCAAATTAATATATTTAACATTCGCACGTTTCGCATTAAAGTTAACATCATCAGAAAATGGTTTAATCCTTACATAATAGTTTATATGCTGATCTTTTTCCTTCCCAACTCCAAACTTTTTCCCGGTTCTTCAACATCTGTACCTTCTCTCCGTTTTATTATTGTTCATGCTTTCATTGAATATGGTGATTTTAATGCCTACCATCGTCTCTCCTGGAGTTTTGAGTTGTCTGTTGTTGATACCAGGAGTTTTTGCCGGTTTAATTCGCCTCGTTCAATTCTTCTGACAGTTTTCTTCTTGTTGACCTTGGATTCTTTTACCTTTGTGACCTTTTCATATATCGATTTACTTTATATTTTGTTGCCCATCTCTTCTTTAAATCACGCAGATATAAAAATGGAATATATAGGGTAATCATTTTTAGAGCGTCTGAACTTTAAAATTAAATAAAACAACCAAATTAGATACCTTGAAATCCTGGTTTATTCCAGCTTTCCCTTTTGATTAATCTTTCCTTATATTTGACAAAAATTATCATACTTCTTCCTATTCCATATCGATTTCCATAACATTATTTTACCTTAATATTTTTATCACGCTCTTTTAATGGATGGGCTCAAGTCATCAGAGATATATGGTGCCACTTTTTATTCTGATGTATTTTCATGCAAATTTTTTTTTGCTTTTCCCTTCGGCTACTAGTATTTATTTTGCAATATTTAGTTGTTTTGAACCAATACTATCATCATTTCTTTCTAATTTGCACCGACTTATGAGTTATTGATGTCCTCTTTACCATGTCTTATAAATCAGATCTCATTGATCTGATTCACAATGAGAAATTAATCGCTTGGCCAACGATGCCGCTTTGGATTCCTCATCTATTACATTCATTCTATTTTGTAAATATTCCTTCCCTATCTTTAAATTCAAATTACGTGATTTTAAACATCTTAATAGGGGATGTTTTGGTTTTTTAATATTAAACTCTGGCCAATCAAGAATTCTTCTTTTCACTTACCTACATACCTACCTTTCACTACATTTTATTCTTAAATGCATATATGTAAATAAATTGACTTGGTATTTGGCTATTTGCCTTTTTATACCATAACAACATTTACAAGGAAAGATCCCATCTCTCTTGGAG